>PVJX010039627.1:0-15645 GCA_004027295.1 Dolichotis patagonum
TCAGATGGATTAGCTGGCGCTCATTTAAAAATTTCCTGGGTGATCGCAAAGCCTCTATAACTCAGGTAACCTGGAGGATGGTTTTCATTATGTACAAAATAGTTATGTGGGAAAAATTTGGTTCTGATTTATTCTTCTTCAGGATTCTTTATCTCCTACCCACTCTTCCATGTATTTATCTCCTCACTCCATGTGGGATATAGAAACAATAAACAGAACAGGAAAACACATTTAAATTTTTAATTCTTGAAAGCTTTTGTTAGAATAGTTCAGAATATTTAATACAAACTATGATGGAATATATAAGTACAGCTATAATTTTGCTTCAAAATATTTCAACTAATGGAAATACCACTGAATTTGTATTTTTCAAACAGCTGTTCACTTTCATTCACCGGTTCATTACAGAAAACCACTAGAAGGCCATGTCACACCCTGGGAACTCTAATATAATAAATAGTGAGCACATGAGTAAAAATAAAAATCTCTGCTTTCATGAAAGTTATCGTCTTTCTTAAAATTTTTTATTTAAAGAGAATAAGAAAGAAAAAAACAAGCAAAACAGAAAGAGGCTAGCAACAATACAGAATTCCAAAGGGGAAAGAAAAAAAAAGAACAACAACCACAACAAAAACAAAAACAAAAACACTAAGAAATTGCCACTTGATAAGTTACATACTGTCATCATTGGAAATAGTTGTTCAAGTTACAAAGTTAAAACATACAAAGTACACATTCAAACAATAAGCCTGTTAACGATTCTGCTCAACATTCTAACAAAAACAGTAATATGCACATCTATCTTACAAACTTAAACACACATGCAGTTATATACTTTAGAGCACTTTCTTTTTCGCTCTTTTTTACACTAGCAGTTATACACTTTGGGTTTTGTTACTCCTACAGTTCTTATTATTTTTATACTAGAGAAACAATGTGACATCTATAAATATGATTTTTATTTATTTCACTAATAAGGATAGTCTCAAGTTGTCTCCATTTCCCTATGAAGGTCTCATGATCACCCTTTTTTATAGCCAAGTAATATTCCATTATGTAAAAATACCACATCTTTTTCATCCACTCTGCAGTTGATGGGCATCTTGGTTGTTTCCAAGATTTAGCTATTACAAATTGTGCTGCTATGAACATGGATGCACATATATCACTGTGATATGAATTTTTGTGGGAAAATACCCAGGAGAGGAATAGCTGGGTTGAATGGAGCTTCTACTCCTAGTCTTCTGAGAATTCTCCATACTGATTTCCATAGTGGTTGTACCAGTCTACACTCCCACCAACAGTGGAGCAGTGTTCCTTTTTCCCCACAGCCTCGCCAACATTTGTTATCAGTTGATTTCTTGATGATTTCTCTATTCTTTCCAGTGTGAGATGATATCTCAATGTTGTTTTAATTTGCATTTCTCAAATGACCAGTGATGGTGAACATTTCTTCATGTATTTGTTTGCCATTTGTATATATTCAGCTGAGAACTGTGTGTTCATCTCAGCTGCCCATTTTTGGAGAGGGTCTTTGAATTTGGGCGGGTTGATGTTTTTCAGTTCTTTATATGTTCTTGTTATAAGTCCCTTGTCTGAGGGGTTGCTGGTTAAAAGTCTTTCCCATTCTGTGGGTTTTCTTTTCACTCTGCTGGTGATTTCTTTTGAAGTGCAGAAACTTTTCAATAATATGAGATCCCAGTTGTTGATTCTGTGAAGTGTTTCCCACACAGTTTGCATTTTGGTCATGAATTCTTTGCCTATCCCTATATCTCTAACAATTCTATCTACCTGTCTTCCAGTAGATTTAGTGTTTCTGTTTTAATATTTAGGTCTCTGATCCATTTAGACTTTAGTTTTGTGCATGGTGATAGGCACAGATTTAGTTTCAGTCTTCAGTATGTGGAGAGCCAATTTTTCCAAAACCAGTTATTAAAGATGCTATACTTCTTCCAGTGAACATGCTTAGCCACTTTGTCAAATATGAAGTAGCAGAGTGTCTTTGTACTTATACTTGCATCTTCTAATCTGTTCCATTGATCCTCAGGTCTATTTCTTTGCAAGTACCATGCTGATTTTATCACTGTGGCTTTGTAGTACAGTTTCAAGTCAGGAATTGAGATGCCTCCTGACTTGCCTTTATTGCCCAGAACTGCCTTTGCAATTCTAGGTTTCTCTTGGTTCCAAATGAATTGTAGCAGTGTTTTCTCTAGATCTGTGAGGTATGTCGATGGTATTTTGATTGGGATTGCATTAAATCTGTATAACAGTTTTGGGAGTATGGCCATTTTCACAATGTTGGTTCTTCCTAGCCAAGAGCATGGAACATCTTTCTATTTTCTAATATCCTCTTCATTCTCCCTTTTTAGTGTAGTATAATTTTCATTATATAGGTCTTTTACATTTTTAGTTAGGTTGATTCCTAAGTACTTCCTTTTTTTAGATGTTATTGTGAAGGGAGATATTTCCATAATTTCACTTTCGGTGAATTTCTTGTTTGTGTACAGGAATGCTATTGATTTTTCAGCATTGACTTGTATCCAGCTACACTGCTGAATTTGTTTATTACCTCTAAGAGTCTTTTAATGGAATTTTTTGGGTCTTTTATATAGAGTATCATGTCATCTGCAAATAGTGATAACTTAACTTCTTCCTTTTCTATCTTTATTCCTTTTATTTCCTTCTCTTGTCTGATTGCCCTGGCTAGTGTTTCCAGAACTATATTGAATAGTAGTGGTGATAGTGGACATCCTTGTCTTGTTCCTGATTTTAAAGTGAAAGCTTTCAGTTTTTGTCCATTTAGTATAATATTGGCTGTTGGTTTTTCATAGATGGCCTTTATAAGGTTGAGATAGACACCATGTATTCCGAATTTCTGAAGGGTTTTTATCATGAACAAGTGTTGGACCTTATCAAAAGCTTTTTCTGCATCTATTGAGATGACCGTATGGTTTTTGTTTTTGGCTCTGTTGATGTGGTGTATTACATTTATTGATTTGCGCATGTTAAACCATCCTTGTATTCCTGGAATGAACCCCACTTGGTCATGATGTATAATTTTCTTGATGATTTGCTGCATTCTATTTGCTAGTTTTTTACTGAGAATCTTTGCATCTATGTTCATTAGTGAGATTGGCCTATAGTTCTCCTTTTTGGTTGGGTCTTTTTCTGGTTTTGGTGTCAGAGTAATACTTGCCTCCAGGAATGATTTAGAGAGGATTGCTTGCTTTTCAATTTCATTGAAGAGTTTAAGGAGTATTGGCATCAAGTCTTTGCTAAATTTGTTATATAATTCAGCTGTGAATTCATCAGGACATGGGCTTTTCTTTGTTCATAAGTTTTTTATTATGTATTCAATTTCAATAATTGATATTGTGTTATTCAAAATTACTATATCTTCTTGGTTGAGCTTTGGTCGGTCATACGTTTCTAGAAATCTGTCCATTTCCTCTGTATTTTCTTCTCTATGTGAGTAGATATTTTCTTTTATTTTAATTTTAAAAAGAATAAAACTAAAGAGGGCAGAACAGAGCAGATCAGAACAGGGCAACATAGGTAACACAGTACTTTACATTAAAACAACCAGACATTAACAGTAGCTATCACAACGTCTCTGCTATAGTTGAGTAGAGATTTTCAAAGTAGGTGTTTATGATCTTTTGAATTTCCATGGGATCTGTAGTAATTTCTCCCTTTTCTGTCCTTATTGCATGAATTTGGGTTTTTTCTTTCTTTTTCTTTATAAGGTTAGCTAGAGGTTTGTCAATTTTGTTTATTCTCTCAAAAAACCAGCTTTTGATTCATTAATTCTTTGTATTGTATTTTTTAGTTTCAGTTGCATTAATTTCTGCTCTAATCTTTACAATTTCCTCTCTTCTATGAGCTTTAGATTTAACTTGCTCTTCTTTTTCTAAAAGATTGAGATGCAGAATTAGATTGTTTATTTGTGCTTGTTCTGTTTCTTGATATGACAGTTTATTGCTATATATTTCCCCCTTAACACTGCTTTCATTGCATCCCACAGATTGCAATAGGTTGTTTCCTCATTTTCATTGAATTGTAGGTATTGCTTTATTTCTTCTTTAATTTCCTCTGTAGCCCACTGGTTGTTCAAAAGGTTGTTATTTAATTTGCATGTATTTATGCCAGTTTTGCAGTTTCTTTTGCCATGAATTTCCAATTTCAGTGTGCTTTGTTCAGATAGTATGCATGAGACAATCTCAATACCTTTGCATTTACTTAAAATGCTTTATGGGATAATACATGGTCTATTTTGGAGAATGTCCTGTGGGCAGCTGAGAAGAAGGTGTACTCTGATGTGGTTGGGTGGAAAACTCTGTAAACATCTACTAAGTCCAATTGCTCACAGGTATGATTCAGTTCTATTATTTCTTTGCTGATTTTTTGCCTAGTTGATATATCTCTTTGTGACAGTGGGCTGTTAAGGTCACCTGTAATAATTGTGCTCTTGTGTATTTGGTTTTTCATGTCCTTTAGTATCTGTCTTATGTAGTTGGGTGCTGCTGTGTTTGGTGCATATATATTTATAATTGTTAGTTCTTCCTCCTGAATTTTTCCACTTACAAGTATGTAGTGACCTTCTTTGCCTCTTTTAATCATTTTAGGTTTGAAGTTCACATTGTCTGCAAATAGAACAGTTACCTCTGCTTTTTTCTGGGTTCCTGTTGCATGGAATACTGTTTTCCATCCTTTGACTTTTAACCTATGAGTTTCTTTTTGAGTCAGATGTGTTTCTTGTATACAGCATATTGTAGGATCCTGTTTCTTGATCTGTTCCATCAACCTGTTTCTTTTGATATGTGAATTGAGTCCATTTACATTTATAGATATCACTGATATGTATTGGCTTGACTTTACCATGTTGTGTTACTGTTGTTAGTTTCCTGCCTTTCTCCCTTGTTTACTTTCTTGTCCAGCCTGGTGATTTGTTTCTGTTGTTGTTCTGGAGATTGTGGTCATTTTTATCTCTATCTAGGATGCTCTTCAGCACTCTTTCTAAGGTTGGTTTGGTGGATATGAATATCTTTAGTTGTTCTTTGTCATGGAAGTATCTTGTTTCTTCATTAAATTTGAAAGACAGTTTTGCTGGGTATGTCAGTCTGGGTTGAAAGTTGTTTTCTTTTAGGGCTTGAAATACTTCTCTCCAAGCTCATCTTAACCTGAAGGTTTGTGCTGAGAAGTCTGCTGTGATTCTAATAGGCTTTCCTTGATAGGTGAGTTGTGTCTTTTCTCTAGCAGCTTTCAGTATTCTGTTTTAATGCTGTATGTCTGAGATCTTAATATTTAGATGTCTAGGTGTAGGTTTATGTTTGTTATTACTGTGTGGTATTCTATATGCCTCACTTATTTGTATATCCTATTTTCCCCCCATGTTTGGGAAATTTTCTGCCACTATTTCTGTGAACAGCTTAGTTATATCCTTTGCATTGTCTCCTACCTCCTCACTAATGCCTATTATTCTAACATTGTTTCTCCTGGCATCATCTTGTAGCTGTTGGATTGTCATTTCATGCTGCTATGTTGTTTTTATAAGTTCTACCCTTTCAAGATCGCTATCTGCAATCCTGTCCTCAAGGTCCAAAATTCTACCCTCAGCTTCATTTAAACAGCTTTTCAGGCTTTCAATGCAATTTTTTGTTTCTTTCATATCTCTTTCAATTTGTTTCATAGATTCTGCTTGTCTTCTGTATTGTTCATTCAAAGTTTAAATCAATTTCCCATGCTCCTGTAGTTTCTTATCTATTTCTTCTCTAGCTATGTTGAGCAACTCATTTACTAAGGTTGTTAATTTTGTCTTTACATAAGAAATCATTTCTAATTTGATTTCCTCCATAGCCTCATGGATTTGTTTCTTTACTTCATTTGCTATCTTTTCAGAGTTTTCTGGTGTATAAATTTTGGGGTCCTCTATTTCCTTACCGCTTGCACTTGCCCTGATGGACTAGATGTTTGGGATTTCATTTTGCCTTTTTGTTTAGTCATTTTCATCTTTTGGGTGAATTTCTGGTCTTTCTATTCCAACAGACACAACTTTCTGCAGTGTGTGTTTCAGGGTTCTACTGTGTAGTTGTTGTTTGTCAAATTGCTGGCTACCACAATGAAGAGGAGATCCAGTGTCCTGAATTCCTCCTACTGTGCCACACTGACTGATGCCTGATGAGGTGTTTTGTTTGAGTGAGGGGTTCCTGAACCTCTCATCAAGCCACCATGGTAGTCCATGTTTCTGGTGGAAGGGCGCCTCCAGCAGATGTGGTCCCAGTCAGCTCAGTCCGGTGGCAGGCTTCCTAGAAGTTCCTGGAGAAGGTGGGGGACAGCAGTGGCAGTCATAGGCACCTCAGGCCCTGTGCCACTGGTCAATGTAATGTTCCCAGTCCCAAACAGCCTGGGCCAAGCTGCTGGTCTCCATGAAGTTCCCAATCCCAAACAGACCAGGCCAAGATGCAGGTCTCTGTGAGATTCCTTATGGGTGAAGGGTGGGCCTGCCAGACCGAAACAGCCCAGGCTGAGCTGCCAGTCTCTGGGAGGTTCCTTGCGGGTGAAGGGTGGGCCTACCAATTCTGAACAGGCAGGCTGAGATGCTGGTCTCCGCACAGTTCCCAGTCCCAAACAGACCAGGCTGAGATGCCAGTCTCCGGGAGGTTCCCTGCAGGTCAAAAGTTATCTTCTTGTGAGGGCTGGAAAACTATAATTAAAAAAAAATAAACAAAGCATGTCTAGTGATAAAACGAATTGTGCTAGAATTTTGAGCAGTGAAGGTGTGAGAAAGGCAGAAAGGGAAGGAGATCAGAAGAGATTATTTTGTGGTTGAAACTGGGCAGTGAGGAAATCCAGCACCTCTGAGTTGACCTGAGGAGGTGAGGGCTGTGCACTGCCTTAGAGAAGAGCCTGCACACCACATGCTGCTCCTTATTAGTGCTATTTTGTGCTTAGGATGCAAATCTTTGGAAACCAATATATACCACAAAGACTTTTCAGTTTATAAACAGATCAGAGAAAAACTTAACAATTTGTTTACTAAAGTAATATAATATGCTTGTCTTTTGACTGGTTCTGTGAATTTTGATGACTATTTTTTATGACTTTTCTGTTATCCTTAATCCTGATAGCACATACACACTAGTTTTCCTAGTTTATTTTTCAATAATGTATAACAGAATAAATTTAGCTGGTCATTCTTGAGTTGTTTTTATTATCATTTAATGAGTTTCTACTGAGTATAAAACGATTGTCTATTTTTTTCTACTTTTTTAAAAATTATTTTATTTTAAAGAGGGTAAATTTAAACACAACAAAATGAAACAAAAAAGAACATAAGAAAGCAATGTAAGAGATGCTGATTTCAAAGTAAGACAACCAGAGATCTTCAGTATCAATCACACTGTCTGTTTTCTTCCAAATAGCTGTCTATATCTTCACAGTGAATTCATACAAAACAACATAGTATGAAAGCTGATCCAAACAGGATGATGAAGGCGTCTGGTCTTCAAGACCAGACAATAGGGAAGCCAAGAATGGCTGTCATAGTGTTTTTCATTCTCTTCAAAATAGTTGTCCATACCTTCACGTATGTTGAAGTTAAACAAAACAAAACAGACTAAAATCATTCTGAACAAAGAATAATAGTATTGCTGGATTTCACATCATGACACTACGGAATCAGCACTGGGTACTGTAGTGTCTCTTTTTCTTCAAAGTAGTTGTTCTTTTCATCATGAATTATGTAATCAGTTCTCATAAACTTTTTATAAGTTCTATGCATTCATGAGTGTCTACATGTATATCTATCCTTTCTGTATTAGACGGAAAAATGAAACAAAGCAAGACAAAATAAAACAAATTCCTACAAAAACATGAAATGAAAGTCATATAAAGCTGCAACACAAGGTGATCTACAATGGTTACCATGATGTCTCTTATCTTCAATGGAACTGTCTATATCATCAGGCATAACATAATTGAATATAGCAGTACATAACAATATTAATAAAATGAAACATTGGAGGTATTATAAGACTTCAAAAGCAGGTAATAATCAAACCAGAGTGGGCATCCTAGTGAATCTTGTCATCTTCAGTGTAGTTACCTATACTCTCAGACTTGATGCTATCAATCATAACAGATTCTAATAAAATCAGCTAATACAAAACAGCAATCTAACAAACCAGATTCAAATAAGATCAGTCATATACAGTGTAAGTTATGCAAGGCATCAGATTAAGTTAATAAGAAATTAAGGATGGTTACCATGCGATATCCTGCTATTTTCAGGATAGCTGTCTGTGCCCTCAAATCTAGTACAAGTAGACAAACTGGAACAAAATATAATCCATCTAAACAGAATGGTGAGAGTAATGTGGATTTTAAATCCTGGTACACTATTAAAAATATCCTCTTCCTTCCTTTTTAAGAGAATTCTTCCCCTTTTACTCTGATAGTGTGTACTGCAGTATACCCTAAAATCCACATTATTCTCACCACATCAGGGCTGTGTATGGTTTGGTGTTAGGGAAACTCATTTCCATAAAGGGAATCTAGGAGTTTCAGAGAAGCATCAATGTCTAGAATACATGCTGGACCTTTTATCTCCTTGAATTTTGCATTGAAATTATTGTTCAGGTTTTGAAATACTGAAATAGTAAAATAGCAGTAAGAAATTCTTTTTGGCAGAGGACCATATAGTAAATATGCTAGGCTTTGTTGATCCTACATGGTCTTTTTTCTCAGGTCATGAATCCTGCTAGTTTATTGTGAATATAGTCATGACTAGTATGCAAGGAAATGAACAAGGCTCATTGTTGACAAAATTTTATTCATGGAAACCAAAATTTGAGTTTCATCTATATTTGTTATTGTAAGAAATATTCTTGATCTCCTCATGTTATTTATTAATATTGGTAAAGTCTATTCATACCTCACAGCTTAACACAAATGAATGAGTCATTGGGTGATGTGTCACTGACCCCAGGGATAGATTCTTCATCTTTTAGGTTTATTATTTCTCTGTTTTTTATGTTGAGATATTGAAATATTCATGAATTCCTGAGGATAAATTGTAGTCTATTTTCTTAGAGCTGTTTTTGTTTCTTTGACTTGTTTTATATTTCAGTGTTTCAGTTTTGGGCATTTACTAATGGTTTTATTTGGAACATCTTGCCATGAATTCGTTATCTGCTTAAGGAGAGTATTTTTCATTTAATATGCTATGGGTTTTTCTGGCAAATCAACTTGTCAGACATAATAGTTTATCACATGGAGAGTCTTTTCTACTAGCATATTAAACATCTGACTCTGAATTCATTCAATTAGTGATAGCGATAAACATCCCGCAGAACACACCACCATAAATAGTGGCTAAATATCTTTGAATGGAAACATATTTGGAGAGTTAGTTTCTTATGTTTCATTTGCTTTTTTATCAAAAGAGGACTGAGACCAGCAGTCCAATGATTATAGCAGTATCATTTCTTTTGTTATGAAATCCTCAAATTGCCTGAAGACTTTTTTGGTGACAGAATGAGTAACACATTTGCAAATTATAAAAGTAAGACTTTCTCAAAAAGTTCATTGTTTTGCAAATATATCTGTAAACTGACTGCAATAGTTTAAGAACTTTGAAACCTATATGAAGCATCCTATTGATAATAGTGATATTTTTGGTATATCAGTTTAGATCTCATTTGTCCCAAAGTCCCATGCTCTCAAAACTAGGGTTTTAGAAAGTGATTGGATGAGGGTCTTTAGGAAGAGATTGCATGTTATAGCTCACTTGATGATAGGAGATTTGAACTGATGAGCAGTAGATCACTGGGTCATGACCTGGAAGAATACATCTTCCTCCCTGCAGCCTCTGTTCTGTGTCTGCCTCCTGTCCACCATAACATGAGCATCTTTCTTCCACTCAGGCTCTTCCCCACATAGATTCTGTCTTGGAGCCAGCTAGCTCTGGACAGAAATGTCTAAAATCATGAGTGGTTTAGAGTATTAAGTGTTGTCTTCCATTATTGGTCTCAGGTAATATGTCCCATTGATAAGAAACTAGCTAGGACATGGCATAAGGTATCATGTTTCAAAGGAAAAAAACAAGGATGGAGAGTGTCTAGTTTGATGAACATCATAAAATGTTTTACTCAACAGAAGTATAGGTTATTGTACACAAGAGCATAGTGCATGTTGATAAAGCCATCAGCACTTAGCTTGGAATGCTGTTCTGCTGAAACAAAGAAGAGTATATTCAGTGTATAATGAAAATATGTCAGGGTAATAGAATCACCCTCATATTACATTTGATTAGCAAGGGGATTTTTTAAGTCATCTTATGTGTTTAACATTTAAATGCTATCCTTCATAGACTATGGTTTTCTCCACCTATTCATTAAAGATCATTATTTTGTTTTACCACCTTGCTATTGTTAAGTTTTAATTCCTTTATAAATTACTTCATGTCTTGACACTGCTCATATACTGAGAATTTTACATTTGTGGCATTTTCAAGATATACAGTAGAATATGTTCATTTTTAGATGGTCATTTCTCATGTTTCTGTGTGTAATCCATGAGTAACTATAAGTAGAATTCTTGCATTATATTACATCACAAAGTAGTGCTGAAGTATTAGGTAATTAGTGGTACTTAAGAGAACTTTTATCTTAAAAGCAAAGGAGATGTTTGTGCAGTCCCCTTGGGAGCCATCCACACAGACTGAGTAGATGAAAGAAGCAAGCACTGATAGCTCAGGTGGTGGTGTGGACCTCGGGCCTCACTGGCTGAGGATGATGGAGAAGCAGTGACAGAGAGGAGTAAAGGCAACTCTTCAGTGTCCTAGGGAAAGCTAGCTGCAACATTTCATTAAAATGACAATTCCCTTTTCTATGCAATCAGGGCCTTCCTAGACATTGGATAACTGGCATTGTGTTTACCCATAATTCCTTACTGTGGAAAATGCCATTGTGTGCTTTTTAAAAAGTTTATTATTCATTCCATTTTTGGTACTGGGGATCAATTCCAGTGTATCACTCAGTGTTTACTAGAGAAACAGATGTAACCAAGACATACAAATGTATAAGAAATTAAAAGATTGGCTTACAGTTATCAGCCACTAAGTCGAATGAGGGAGCTCACAGATGGTGTCTGCACACTGGAGGTTGAAGCATCCAGCCCAAGGGCTGGAGCTTACTATAGTTGCCCGTGCAAGTCCGTATCAGGAGGTTGATGGGTTGACCACAGAACACTGAAGAATGTACAGTGGATGCTGAAGAGCCTATGACGAAGGCTAAAGAGTCCCAGGCAGAGGCTGAACAGCCTGTGCCAGAAGCCAGGAGACAACATCCAAACTGAAGATGAAGACTCACATTCCTCTGAAGAACCAGCAATCAGTCCCTCCTTGTTTGCCTTTTATTTGTTGTACACAGGCTACTACCTTGGTGTGGGTATAGCACTCACAGCATCTGTGAGCCCTCCTCTTACACTGGTTCATGAAGTTGTAAACCAGGGACCCTGGCCCCCTGCTGAATTATCTAGTTAAAATTCTCACCTTCTCAGATTGACACAATGAACAATATTCTAGAACAGTAGCTGCTTGTCCTCTACACACCAGGATGTAGGATGGATGAGTCACTTAGATATGCTTCCAGACTTCTCAAGTTGATACAATCTATGAACCATAACACCCAGATTCCTGTACATGCTAAGCAAGCACTCTACCTCTGAGCTAAATCAGAGCCCTAACATTCTGTTTAAATTCATCATGTTTTCACTTTTGCCTCTTATAGGATGAAACATATAGTATGCATGTTCACTTTCACTGGCAGAGACCAAGATGTCAGTGTAGCACACAACGCTTAGTCATGCAGACTTAGCTTTTCCAGTTGTCTCCTCTTTTATCCTATCATCTCCTCAAACAATTCATAAATTTTCACTTTAATGTAAGGAGCAGTCTAATAAAGTATAGTTTATATTTGTCATGAAACTGTGGCCACTAATTTTAAAGTCTTTAGTTGAGTGACAGTATCTATTTCTATGTAATCTATATCTATCCTAATAGTCATAATGCGTAAAAATTTTACTTCTGAGAAGTAAATTTGTTCTTATTGCTTGTTTTATTTTTCTTTTTGTAAAGATCATTAACATAATTATAGAGGGACTGCTTATAGGTGCCTTTTTCCTTGGGATAAAAAATGATTGTGCTGCCATCCAAAATAGGTGAGTAATTTTATTTCTTAATTGTGAGAAATATTGTCTCTTTATTCAAGTGTATGGCTATACATTAAGAATTTTAATGTAAAACAATTACCATATAATATTGTATTACTGTAGTGAGATAAGTCAATGTGTGAAAACTGAATAACACCATTTATGTTCCTCATCACATCTGTATTTACGTTTGTAGCTTTAATATATGCACAACAGATATTTTCAATTTTAACTATTTTAAATGCACAGTTCAGTAGCTTAAGTACATTTCCATTTATAGCTATTACCTAACTCTACAACTGCTTTATATATTTGCAGAAGTAATCTCCATATTTAGAAGAACAATAATTCCCCATACAAACCTATCCAAACTCCTGATTAATACAATTTTTCTTTCCATCTCTGAATTTCACTACTCGAAGAGCCTTATATATATGTAGCTACATACTATATGGAGTGTGTGTGTGTGTGTGTGTGTGTGTGTATTTTACTAAACATATGTGTTCAAGGATCAGTGAAGTTTTAACTTGTCTTTGAATTTTATTCCTTCTTGATACTCAGTAATAGTACGTTGTGTTACCAGAAATTTAACTATTAGCAAAGAAGGTACAGGAGATTTGTTTCTAACTGAAAATCAAGACATGAAGTTGTTTTTCCTTCACTTTCTTAATGATTAGCCATAGATGAGATCCATGAAAGCTTGTGGTTCAAACTCTAGCTCCTGTGAATATAATATCCTGTGAGCATGTTGAAAAGACTCAATACTAGTACATATTCCAGACCATGGTTGATGTTTTAGAAAAAACTCAGGGCCTCAATAAAAACAGAAAACATCCATGTGGGAGGTGCATCAAAATCTAGAGATTCAACATTTCCCTTATAAAAATAATACAGTAACATCAGCTGAAGGAAAAATTTTTCTCTGCAAGTCCCAGTTCCAGGTCATGGGAAGAGTTAGAACTACTGTCTGTCCTTTTGATCTCTATACCTCCCCATTTTTATCACAGAAGGTCTACATTCTTACTTCCTCTTTGATCACTTGAATGTTACATCATTTTTGGAAAGTACTGTAAGTAGGAAACTGACCTAAGTGTGCTTAAATAACTCAGCCATTTTCATTTCTGCTCTATCCTGACAGACTCTTGATGTTCTTTTTATTGATGGAGTGCCTTTGTTTTAGCTACTTCTCTGCAATACAGCTCTTTCAAGCAGAGAAGAAGCTCTTTACGTGAGTAGGGCTCAGGTCTGGGAAGGGCCATCAGAGGATGTTGGGTAAATGGTTACATCTGGGATATGGCAAAGATTATCATTCTGGGAATTACTAGTGTTTTAAATTTTCCATATTTAAATATTGAATTCACTTATAAATTGTGAATATTTCTCATTTATAATATGAAATTTTAAATTTTTGTGGAAATTACCAACATTTATTGAGAAAATGTAGCCAAGGACCAGGGAAAAATGGAGCACTTGTGGGACCTGATGCCAAGTTAAAAGAGTTGCGAGTTTAGATTTTATTCAGGAAATGCCAGTGTTGCAGAGAAACTAGTGATAAAGAGACTAAAGTGCCTTTGGTTAGTTTTGTGAGGCTTGTGGGAGATTAAGCAGGGCAACTGTCACTAAATTGGTGTTGGAAGATAAAGCTGATAAAGAATATGACCCAAATAATGTGATGTATAGTTAAAAGAGCCAAAAATCTGCTTTACACTAAAGAGGACATTGATTTTGTTTCTTGTTTTTTTAAAATGGAAGGGCTTTTCCCCCTATTTCCATAGCAAGGAAAGGAATCATCAGAGAATGAAGGAATAAAGAGAGTAGTGGAAGAGTTGAGAAATGTAAGAGGATGATGTCAAAAAGGAGAAAGGTTAGGATTTGTGTTTGACAGGATTCTGTAGAGTAGATGTGTAATCACTAAAAGACATCTTTTTTAAACATGAAAGTAGTAGAAGTAAAACCAGATGAACAATCTGAAGCTGCACGTCAGGACTTGGACAATAACGATGTCACCTTCATAATCAGAAGTAAGGCAAGAAAAATTCTCATGACCATGAGATTAGAGCTTCAAGTGCTGTTCTCAACAGAAAGCCAGCAAGAAAGGGGGAGTGCAGTTTCTGAGGAGAATGAGAGTGAGGTACACAGACTCTGTGCATGGGGTGCAGAGTTCTGAGGTCAGTGTGGGTGACAACGGGAAGGATCTGTAATGAGAGAGGATCACAGTGAGAGCCTCCTGTGGCTGATGTGCAGAAGCCCTGACATCTGAGAGCATGAAGAGCTAGTGGAGCATGGAGGATGAGTGAAGCTCTCCTATTATACATGTGGCAGCAGAAATCTACAGAAAAAGAACCTTATCTAATAGTTTATTACTTGTTAAATCATCAGTGATATGTAATCTGTGTTTGTCAACCATAGGCATGAGTATATGAGTGGATACTACAGAGTGTCATCTTATTACCTTGGAAAACTGTTATGTGACTTGGTTCCCAGGAGAATGTTGCACAGTTTTATATATACTATCATACCCTACATCATAATAGGTAAGCAGCAAGACTTAGATGTGAAGCCCTTTTCCTTTTGTCAGTACATGTACAGTTCGCCAAACTTCAGAACAAGCCACAAGCTAGCAAGCATGTACACCAGGCATGTACACTGTAAAATACCTATTCAATGTGGATGTTATTTCTGAGACTTTTTCAAAACCAAAATTTTGAAACTATTTATAGAAATATATTTTATTAAGATGACCATTTATTGTGACTCATACTGAAATATGGAAAACATTTGTAAGATTTGTTGGGCCTGCCTTTCAAAAGTTGGAATGTTTATTGCATAACCATTTGCATTTTTTCTATGTCTTTCAACATATATGTCTAAATAAAAACAAATTTTTTTATTTTTTTATTTGAAAGAGAATAAAAAAAGGGGGAGCAGTACAGAGCAGATCAGAACAGAAAAACATAGGCAACACAGTTCTTTAGATTAAGACAACTGGACATCAACAGTAGCTAACACCATATCTCTTACTCTGCTATAGTTGAGCATAGTTTCAAATACAATAATATCAAACATAACACAATAGTATAAAGCCATACATAGAGTGAAAGAATTACGGGACTTTCTGAACCAAATAACAGAAAATGATCAATGGGTACTGTAATATCTCATTTTTGATTAAAAAATTTGTTTAAACTATCACACATATTCAAATTCCAATGAGACACAATGTGGTAGATAGAACCAATGGTAGTAGAACAAAAAAAGCATGGTAGGACTTCTAAGAAGGATGATATTAAATCAGCAATAGCTATCATATTTTGTTTTCTTCAAAACAGCTGTTCATATAATCACATATGATATAGTCAAACATAACAGGATAAAACCATTCCAACTGATGATTGAAAACTTTGAAAGACTTCAAAGCTATGAGATGGGGACTCA
>PVJX010039628.1:0-15631 GCA_004027295.1 Dolichotis patagonum
TGCCATCACTATTTTTAGCTGAGTGTGTACACAGGCACATTTTGGCTGGCACAAAAACCTGTCCCCGTTCCCACTACAACACAGGTCAGCACTGTGGTCTCGCATGATTTCACCATTCAGCCACTTCGTCCGTGGCGGGTTGCCAACCCTCCCCAACCGCAACCCCATGAAAACACCAGATGATAAGTGCTCTGTTGTGGGCTCAGAATTCCTTTCTAGGACACTGTGGCTACGCGCTTGGCAACTCTGGGGAGTTTCCGGCAGGCTCTTTGTGCCAGGCCTGCGGGTCAGGAGAAGGGGGTGGAGGTTGTCACAGGGAACCAATCTCTCAGACGTGATTTGGCCAGGCTGCCCGGTGGTACCTTTCTCTGGAAAAAGGCACTCTGGGCTGGCCCAGGAGGTGTGTATAATTATTCCTGCTTCCTGGTCCAGCCCAGATGCAGAGTTTTGAGGATAAAAAGAGAAATTTGATTGAAAGCTGTATGGGGTCGCGGAAGGTAGGAGAGAATATGCAAAGACTTTCAATATTGGCCCTTGAGAAGGATCTTTTCTGAGCTTTATTCTTTCAAGGGACTGCTAAGCTAAGGAAAATAATGTAATGACAGAGATATTTCACTTCCCAGACAAAAATTACATGGTGGAATTGCACATACTTCTGTCGACTATGCCTTTGGAAGGATCCTGTGGTCAGAGGGGTCTGCGTTCTGGGAGACAAGATCGTCTACACTGCTGTCTCCCGAGCACAGTGTGTTCGTGTGGGAGTTTGGTTTTAGACCTCACGCGATTGCATCAAATGTCTGGTCTCTGGATGGGACCTGGAGATATCCACACTTGTGCTTGGGGCAGACTGCAGGTCTGGCTGGGCGGCAGAGCCTGGGACTGCTCCGACAGCTCTTGCTTAGTTGGCAGGAGAAGGGGAAATTGAACTCATGACTTCATGCTTGCCAGCCAGGCACTTGTGCTGCTGAGCTGTATCCCCAGCCCAGGACAGATTTTTACTGTCTTTTGCTGGAAGGTGGAGTATAAAGAGAAAAACTCTTTAGATTCTGAGTTTTTCACTGTCACAAATTGGAATTATTAACATATGAACAGCAGTCACTTGGACCCTCATTTTAAAAAACTTAATGTCTAATAGCAGGTTGTTCCCCCCAATCTAAAAACTAAGGGAGTTAGTGGGACCCATAATGGGTAGTGCACCCTATGGGAGTGAAAGGGGAGGAATCGTCTAAAAAAGGAAGGCAGAGGAAATTGTTAATAGGGTAACAAGATTTAAAATCTACATTATTCTCACCACTCTGCTTAGATGGATTATATTCTGTTCTAGTTTGTCTACTTACACTATATTTGAGGGCATGGATAGCTATCACCAAAATAGCAGGATATATTATGGTAATCATCCTTAATTTCCTATTAACTTAATCTGAAGACAGTGTATAACTCACACTGTCTTATTATGACTGATCTTATTTGAATCTGATTTGTTAGATTGCTGTTTTGTATTGATAGTATCAAGTTATGTTTGATAGTATCTGTTATGATTGATAGTATCAAGTCTGAGAGTATAGGCAACTACACTGAAGATGACAAGATTCACTAAGATACCCATTCTGGTTTAATTATTACCTGCTTTTGAAGCCTTATAATATCTCTAATCTTTTGTTTTTATTAATGTTGTTATATATTGCTGAGACATCATAGTAATCATTGTAGATCACCTTGTATTGTGGTTTTATATGACTTCTTCGTTTCATGTTTTTCTAGGAATTTGTTTTGTTTTGTCTTGCTTTGTTTTGTTTTCTCCTCTAATACAGAAAGGATAGATATACATGTAGAGACTCATGCATGTATAGAACTTGTGGACAGTTTATGAGAACCAGTTATATAACGCATGATGAAATGAACAACTACGTTGAAGAAAAACAGACACTACGTACCCAGTGCTGATTTCGTAGGGTCATGATATGAAATCCAGCAATACTATCATTCTGTGGTCAGAGTGATTTTAGTCTGTTTTGTTTTGTTTAAGTTCAACATACATGAAGGTATGGACAACTGTTTTGAAGAGAATGAGAGACACTATGACAGCCATTGTTGACTTCCCTATAGTCTGGTCTTAAAGACCTAAAATGCCTTCCTCATCCTGTTCAGATCAGTTCCATACTACGTTGTTTCATGTGAATTCTCTGTATGTGAAGATATGGTCAACTATTTGGAAGAAAATAAGAGACAATATGATAGATAGTGAAGATCTCTGATTGTCTTGCTTTGAGGTTTGTGTCTCTTACATTGCTTTCTTGTGTTCTGTTTTGTTCTGTTTTGTTGTGTTTAATTTTATCCTCTTTAAAATAAAAACAATTATAAAAAACTTACTGTCTTAATTTTCTTTAATGGAAACATGTATGTGTTTGTGTCTTGAACGACAACTTCTGCCACTCCTTGTCTCTATGAATGCCCCTTTCTGTCCTCACTGTGACCTCATATGGCCTTTCCCATAGCGGCTCACACTGGCTCTGAGATCTTATTACTCCTGTCTCTCCTCAGGTTTCCACTTGTAGTTATGTTGGCAGGTTGGACTTGTCTCTATGTGAAGGGAACATTTACACCATGAAAATTGGTAAATACTGTAAGTCAGTGCACCTCTGCCTGGAGAGGTAGATTTTAAACATTTAGCAACAAGCTATTACTTTTTCTATCTCAGGAACAAGGACTGCATGAAGAAGGAAGGAAGGAAAATTTTATATGTATGTATAATTTTATGTATATGTGTGCGTGTGTGTGTTTGTGTGTGTGTATGGCTAAAGTGAAGTTTATTGATCCTTAATATTTATCATAAAAATGTAAACAGTAATTTAAGAGGATGTTAAAGTGTCAGCATTTTCCTTGACATATGAATTCATTTCCTCCCTAAAGTGAAGCAAGTAATTTTAATTTGCTTGAACAGACATGTCAGTATTGGTCAGGGAAAAATAATGACACCATGCTTAATTAGCAGGATATTATCTTTCAAAGCAAAGAATATGGTCTGAGTTGATTATTACTCTATCCAAGTTCATCATTACAAACTGTATTATGCAAGTAGTATGGCATAGCTTCCCATATTTGTAATTTAATTTTGCTTATTAATTAATGCATTTGATAGCTAAATGGCCTATATACATTGTCTTGGGGCTACAATTACATACAAAGTTAATTCCAACTTTTAATGAGTTCATATACCAAGATTAATCTCACCCATGCAGGTAAGTAGAGGGAAATGATATATTCCAGTTAGAGGCCTGCACTCACATATGTGTGTGTGTGTGTGTGTGTGTGTGTGTGGTCAGATTAGATGACCTTCATTGAAAGGTTAGAATAGGGAGTGTGTTTTGCATGTTGGGGCTAACAGTGGGGTGTGATAAGAAGGACAGTTCAAGCCGAAGGTTACATGTACGAGAAAGGAATATCACATTATTCTTGTAGAGATGCATTAACTATTTCATATGGGTGTGGCAAGCAGTTAGAAGCAATGATTCATCCCCTTTCTCTGGAAAATAAGACGCTGGAAGAGCTACTTGCAGTCCCATACTTTAATTGAGGTGCTTGGTGCATTACCATTTAATGTACTTACCGATAGGGTTGAATTTAGATCTACCACGTTGCTGTAAATTTTGCTGGATGTCTTCTGTTTTTGTTCCTTTGTTTCTCCTTGCTTGCCTTCTTTTGAATATTTTTAAGAAACCCATTTCAAAAAATCCATTTTCATTTATCTGTGGGGATGAATCACCTCCCCACCAAATTAATATACCTATGAATTGAGAAACTTACCAGGGCCTTGGTGTTGAGTTTTAATTGTATGTTTGAGTTTCCATACACTTTAATGTCTCTTCAGCCTAACACACTGTGTTTTGTGGTGTAGGCCTTTTGCCAATGAATTCTTTTAGTTTTCACTGGATATAGAGTTTTGGGTTTATAATTTTTTTCTTTTGGTACATTAAGCACATCTGACCTCCGCAGGTAAAGTAAGAAGTCCTTGATCATTTGAGCTATCAATACCCTTTAAAATCTCCCATTTTTCTGGAGTTAGCTCAGTGGCACAAGCGCCTACCTGGCAAGCACAAGGTCGTGAATTTGATCTCTGGTACAAAGAAAGAAAGAAAGAAAGAAAGAAAGAAAGAGAGAGAAAGAAAGGAAGAAAGAAAGAAAAAAGAAAGAAAACAAGCTTCACCTTTTCTCAGGGTCCTATCTATCTTCTTCTTCTTCTTCTTCTTCTTCTTCTTCTTCTTCTTCTTCTTCTTCTTCTTCTTCTTTTCTTCTTCTCTTCTTCTTCTTCCTCTTCCTCTTCCTCCTCTCCTCCTCCTCCTCTTCTTCTCCTCCTCCTCCTCCTTCTTTTCTTTTATCTTTGGTTTTCAGAAATTTAATAGTAATTTGCCCATGCATAGTTTTCTTTGTATTACATTGATTAACGTTTCCTGAACTTTTTGTACCTATAAATTTATGTCTTTTGCCAAAGTTGGGAAAATTTCAGCCATTATTTTGTGAATGTTTTTTCTATTCTTTCTCTCTTCTAGAAGAGAAGATTGTGTATTAGGACATTCCCAGCCTCGTGATATTTGCTCTAGTTTCTGAGGTCTCTTTTCTATTTTCTTAAAACTTTTCTTCAGATTGGATGATTTCTATTGACCTATCTCCAAATTCTGATTCTTTCCTCTGCCATTTTCTCTCCACTGTTAAGTTTTAAGTCCATGTATTGTTTTTTTCAACTTTTGAGTTTCATTTGGTTTATTTTTATAGGTTTTATTTACCTGCTGAGATTTTCTGTTTGCTTATTCAATACAAATATATATTTCTTTCTTTCACTGAGCATGGCTCAATAGCTGCTTTAAAATCCTTACCTACTAATTACCAACTTATGGGTCATAATGGGGTTGGGTTCTATTGATTGTAGTTTAGCTCAAGTGTCAGTTCAGATTTTTAGTCTAGTTAGATCTCTTAGAGTCTGCCTTGTGTGTGTGTGATTTAGGGCTCAGCTTGAGATTAAAGCAAAGTTGATATGTATACTTGTCTGGACTCTCCTTTCTGCTATTTCCCTTCACTTTATAATTGTTATGGTTGTTGTCAGGTCCTTCAGACTGGGCAGACTGAATTTTCCATTGGAGCTCTGGTAGCTTGTGTGGCCAGCCCTTAGACTAGAAGCTGTGAAACTCATCTAGTGCAGTTCCCTTCTTCTGAGTGGCAGCCTTTTCTCTTATGTTGGGTGGTACTGATTCCTTGTAAATGTTAAATCCTTCTGGGATCTTTTTTCCCTTTCTGGTGAATTCAGGTGGTTTTGTGTCCTTTTTCCAGAATGTGCAGGTATTGTTTATGGGTCTATCGATACAATTGCAACAAATTGGGGAGCCACTTGGTGGTGAAAAACTCTTGAAGAGAGATTAGCTTGGAAGAGTAGGAAAAAGAAAGCAAAGATCACATGTAGCATGGTCGGGCTGTAGTCCGGATCAAGCAGGAATTTTAAACATGGGAGGAACTTGAGCAAATGTTCAAGCTGAGGATAAAATTGAAGAGTCAATAGAAAGATCATAGAAAAATTACCTTTGTTTCAAGATGGAAGACTGAGTAAATAGTATCACCTCCATGTCCTGCTCTGAATGTTCTTTCATGATTAAAAAATATACCTAACCCTTCCTTTATTTTCAGAGTTTTGAGACAGGGTCTCCCTATGTAGTGCAGGTTGACCTCGAACTCGCTATGCAGGCCTGGTCTGGCCTTGAATTTATGGTGATTCTCCTCCCTCAGGCTCTGAGTACCAGAATGACAGGTGTGCACCACCACACCCAGCTCATAACTATATCTAAAACAAACGTGGGGAACAACTGGTGCAGTAGACACTGAGCAGAATTTCTGAAAGATGGAAAGCAGATAGTGTCTTAGTTACTCTTCCTCACTGTTGAAACCAACAGTACCTGATACTAAAAGTTAAAGGTGGAGAGGTTTATTTAGCTTATAGTTTCAATTCATAGTTGGCTCCTTCTTGCTTCCTCAGGGTTATAGAGAGCTATTTACTCTTTTTTTCTTTCTTTCTTTCTTTCTTTCTTTCTTTCTTTCTTTCTTTCTTTTTCTTCTTCTTCTTCTTCTTTCTTCTTCTTCTTCTTCTTCTTCTTCTTCTTCTTCTTCTTCTTCTTCTTCTTCTTCTTCTTCTTCCTTCTTCTTCTTCTTCTTCTTCTTCTTCTTCTTCTTCTTCTTCTTCTTCTTCTTCTTCTTCATCAAACTTAGAACTTCACATTGCCAGGCAGACACTTCTCTACTGAGCAAAATCCCTGAATGATAGAGAGATATTTAGAATATCAATCCCTGATGTTTATCCTTAGGAAGTATCTGAGTGCTTTTGTTTTATCTTTTGCCTTGAAATCTGGCCCACAGCAGAGGTGTCTGTGTCCTCCACAGTTGCAGGGTACCTGGTCTTCTGCACTGGCTCCTTTGAGAGCCTAGCTTTGTCTGAATGCCTATAATATTTCTATTTATCTCAGTTGCCTGTAACAATGTCTTGTAAAGATACCCACAAAAGAGGACTTCTGAACTGCTTCAGAGCATGGCAAGAACAAAGGGGTTAGTGCGTTTGATGCAAGGGGAGTATTCTGTGGGAGTTAATAGTAATGTGTCTTTTATTATAATAAATGTTTTTTAAAAAAATTAAACTCACCATATATTTTGATCACTCTTGAATTTTTTTTAAAATTCTTTTCCTTTTTGTTGTTTTTGTTGCTAGGGATTGAACCCAGGGTCCCACACAGGCTGTGGTTTGAGCTACACCCCCAGCTCAGATTCTGGATATAGTTTGAAAGTAAGAGCACAGGGTTTGCCAAGAGACCCAGTAGGATCAAGGACAACTCCAAGGCTTTTGTTCCGAGCAACTAGACGGAAAAGTTTGCCACACACTGAGCTGGGTAAGATGATATGGTTGAAAGACTATCAGGAGTCAGCTTTGGATTCACGGAAGTTGGTATGGCCTGAAATGTCTCAGAGGGTCTTGTGTCTTCAAAGGCAGGGCTTTTGGGAGGTGACTGGATCATGAGGGCTCTAATTTCCTCAGTGGATTAGTCTGTTAATGAGAACATAATTTGATGGCATTTTTGGGAGGTGGTAGAAACAGGAGGTGGGGCCTAGGAGAAGGGAACGGGTCAGGAGGCATGAACAGTATCTGGTCCCTGGGCCTTTCCTCTCACTTCCCGCACTCTGTGCTTCCTGAGGCGAGCAGGTGAGCAGCTATGCTTCATTACACCCTGTGCCATGGTGTTCTGCCTTCCCTCAGGCTCACAGGATGAAGTGCACTAACCATTAACTAAAACCTCAGAAGCCGTAAGCCAAAAATAATTCTTTGCTCTTTTAATTTGATTTTCCCAGTATTTTATCACAGTGACACAGTATCACAGTAACTAATACAAGCCTATTGGACATCAAAGAACAGAGTCAGGTAGACAGCTGAAGAGAAAATTTTTACCCCACAAAATCCTGGACAGGTTGACACTGGAGACATTGATTTTCATGGTCAATAGGAGTGACAGGAAGGCTAAAAACAGGGTAATTGGTTACAAAAATCTGCAAAAATATTAGTCAAACTTCAGGTTCCCTATCCAAACTCTAGAAAGAGTTAGGAAATTTATTTCCGGTGCCAGTGAACCACAGAGTCACTAAACACCAGTTACAATGCAGGGCTATAGGCAAAGGCAGATATAAAATGAAACTCAGTGAGACCCTAAGCACCTTGTCCCCATCAGTCAAGCTGACATCTGCAAGACCCTTTCTTCAGCAGCCCGGAAGAGGAAAACCACAGGAAACGCTCAGTGAGAAGTCAGAGATACTCAGTCCTACCCAGTAAGTTAGTCAGCCCCATCAGTATCATGCTGTAGTAGTGCTTCACAGCCAAAGATCACTGTACACTGGTGGAGAGTTTCCAGTAAAAACTAGAAAAGCAAGTCGGACTACCAATGAAACGCATCTCCCTCTGTATCTGTGGGTTCTGCCAAGATGGCTTCAACTAGTCGTGGATAAAAATATTTGAAAATTTTTTTCTTGTTAATATATCCTGAACAATATAGGACAACAGCTATTTGCATAGCATTTACATTATATGAAGTATTGCAAGTAATTTATACTGGATTTAAAGTACATAGGAAGATGCGTGTGAGTTATATGCAAATACAATACCATTTTATAAAGAAATTTGAGCATCCAAGGATTTTGGCACCTATAGGGGATCTTGGAACTCCAAAGGGAACCAAACATAACTGTGAAAATATTTCAGATGAAACAGATAGAGAAAAAAACTTATGGAAGGAAAAGCAACTGCTTGCAATAATTAACATTTTCAGTGAACAAAGGTGTTGCATTAATACAGCAAAATCAGCTATGATATAAAAGCAAACAACAACAGTAGAAGAAAGTTTTGAAAGTAAAATAGGATCCTGAGATTAAATTCAGTGGAAGTGAGAAGAAAATACAGCTGAGGAAATCTTACAGAACAAAAAATCAAAGCGATATTAATAAAAAGAGAAAAGGAAATCATAGTATCAATTCTGGAGGTCCAATATTTATTCCATGGAAATTTTAGAAACAGAGATACTGATACAAGGAGCTCCTCCCCTCTCTGGGGCGTGACTGTGAGTGTGGCAGACTTTCGGTGGCCTGAAGGAGACAGACCCTGGTGCGTCGGGACCTGCACCATGCGGTTGACTCAGGGTGCCAGGAGAACAAGGAACCCCCCCCCAGGGGGTGGCTGTGAGCCTGCCAGTGTGTGGGCTGAGAATCAGACATCTCATGTCATCCCGTCCCCCATCCCATTTCCCCCCTCCCTTAGCAAATGGGAGCCAGTTAACTACACATCTTGTGAAAAGACTGGCTATGTTATGTAGTACAAGCGCCCCCTTTGCAAAGATATGGACAACCATTTGGAAGAAAACAAGAGACAATATGACAGATAGTGAAGATCTCTGGTTGTCTAGCTTTGAAATTTATGCTTTCTTATGTCCTGTTCTGTTCTGTTTTGTTGTGTTTAATTTTACCCCCTTTTAAAATAAAATTTTAAAAAATTAAGAAAAAAAAAGATACTGATGAGAAAAAACACAAAAATGTTCCAAGAAAATTTCTTCAAACTAAGAAAACTGTAGGTTAAAAGAACCAGCCAGCACACAGAACAAGGAATGACAAGAAGACCAGTATCAAGGAACTAATTCCAGAAAATCTTTTTAAAAAGAGTCCCAAAGCTCCCAGAGAGAAAAATCAAGACATAAAAAGGATCAAGACAGTGATAGCTGATAGTCGCAATGACTCTACAAAAAAATAGAGAAATAAATTCCTTGAAAATGCAAATGGATGTGTACTATGGTTTATATCTTAAATGTCCCCCAAAGGCTCATGTGTTGAAGGTTTGGTCCTCACCTATTAGTGCTACTGGGAGGTGATGGAACCTTTAAGAGGTGTGGCCTGGTGGGAGGAAGTTATGTCCTTCCACCTCTAGGGGCATCCCCTAGAGGGAGCTAGTGGGACACGACTCTTTTTTCTCTCTTTGCTCCTTTGTTGCATGAAGAGAGTCGCTGTGCTGTGTGTCTTCTGCAGCGTGCTTCCTGCCATGCTGCTTCTCCACAGCTCTAAAAGCAACAGGGCCCACTAACCGTAGGCTGAAACCTCTGAAACTGCACACTAGATACTTTCTCACAGTGATGGAAAAGTTGACCAATGGATGATCCTCCCAGAGTTCCATACTGAGCCAAACCACCAGTCAGTCCGTAGACACTGGTTCTGTGAACTCTTCTGAAAAGTGTGGGGCGGCAGAGCTGCAGCCTAGCCAGAGGCAGGCCACGTAAAACAGACTGTTGGGACTAGAGTAAGGCTGGTCCAGCAGGTGTCTGGCCATGGTGTTCTTCTCTGTTGACTATAGCACTGACACCTCTGAGAATGCTTCACTTTTGGGGTTCTCAGTAGAACACCGAGACCTTGTGCTTTTGGTCCACAGTGCACTTCCCCCCTTTTTACACAGTATAATTCCAGAGGCAGAGCGCGCTGGGTGGTTGCTGCCTCTCCATCAGAGAGGTCAGTTCCCATCCAGCCCCAGCTTTTCTTTTTGTGTCTTGTTTCTTCCTGATCTCTCATTGCCCCCTCAGGACCCCACTCCCCACACAGGCTGTGGCAGTTGGCGCCCAGACGGGGGGCTTGAACACAGGGGAACTCAGCAAGCTGAAATGAAAAGACACTCTGGGGTTGTGTGCAATTAAGATAAGGTACAGAGCATAATGAGTAATCACTAGGTGTAAACTAGTGATTGGGCTTTAGGATCCAAGGATCGTTGTTTGTATATTAAAATGCTTAAAGATTTGCTTACGGTTGGAGGGATGCCTGCCAAGACTGCACAGTTGGTGAAATTTCTTGAGTCTGTTTGTTTCCAGAAGAAGGAATTGTAAATTTACATTCTTGGGAGGAGGTAGGAAAATAGCAAAGAGCAAGGCTGGGGAGAAAACAGACCAGCACAGATCTATCTAGACCCCTACAGACTTTTAAAGTGTTATTTAACAAGGCTGATTTGCCCAATTCAGCCGTTTGATTTAGGAACCACAGATTTAAACCTCAAGCCTGGAGCTGGGCTGGGTGAGGGAGGAAGGAGAAACCCAAAAGTCTGCTTTGTGTTGTGTCAGCCACAGAGGGGAACACGGGCTGCGTGCTCTGGCTCTGGGGCACCCAGTGGCAACTGCCCCTTTGTCCCCAAGCCAAAGGACAGCCACAGCTCGCTTTTTTTGAACCTCAATTAGCATGAAACACTGGCACCCATCCTTTCTCAGGCAGTCACTCACTTTTACATCACAAATGGCTGCAGCATTTACAGCAGGCCGGGAACTGTTTGGGAGTAGTCATAGCAACACAGGAGAGGGGCGCAGGGCACTGCTCTGCACCGCTCTGACAAAAGGAAACTCAAGGGCACCGGCAAAGGAATCTACATAAACGATAATATTAACCTACATTATATTAAGTCTCACAGAGAATGCTGTTAAAAGAAAAGAAGGTCTAAGTATGTGACAGACTGTATGGAGACAACTTAGCTAGAGGCTACATGAAAGAACACACAAGTTGCCAGTATTCTTTAGTTTTTGTCTCTTCCAAATGGTCTTTTAAGAGATCCCTCCTACAAATTGACCTACAAATAATTCTTACTAGTCTATTCATAATTACAAGCTTCTAAAATTATAAAAGAGTTATTATTTTTCAGTTTGGTCAAAAATATTTGTGAGTGCACTCTGATTTTTTTTTATTTTAAAGAGAATAAAACCAAACAAAATAAAACAGAATAAAGCCAATCAAAACAGAACAATGAAAGTGATACACGACTTCAAATCAAGATAACAGGAAGTCAACAATTATGGCTACCATAATGTCTCTTGTTTTCTTCAAAATAGCGGTCCATATTATTGAACATAATAAAAACAAACAACAAAACAGAATGAAACAAATCAAAACATAAACAATGGAAGCATTACAGAACTTCAAAATCCAGTAACAGGAAATCAACAATGGCTACCATAATATATCTTGTTATCTTCAGAATAGCTGCCCATACCATCAGACATAAAAAAAATCAAACAAAATAAGAAAAAATAAAACCAAATGCAACAAAACAATAAAAACAATACAGGGATTCAAAACAAGATAATAGGAAATTAACAGTGATTAGCACCTTCCTTTTTTAGATATTTCTTCCCCTATCACTCTCACAATATCTATTGTACATTTTGGATCTCACTAACTCCCTACATTTTTTTTATGCTAGGGAGATAACATGATGTTCACCCCTATGGGTTTGAACCATTTTCCCATGCACATGATCTTAAGTTGTATCCATTTAGCTACACGAGCCTCGAGATTACCCTTCTTTATAGCTGAGTAGCTTTCCACTGTATAAATATACCACGTCCTTCTTATCCATTCTGCAGTTGATGGGCAAGCTACTCCTGCTTTTTTTCTGGTTTCCTGTCACAAGGAACATTGTTTTCTTCCCCTTTGACTTTTGGTCTATGAATTTTCTTTCCAGTTAAATACAGTATACTGATGGACCTTGCTTCTTGAGCCATTGTCCCTGTGTTCTTTTTACTGGTGATTTGAGACCATCTACATTAATGGTTACAACTGGCGTACATTGGCTCATCTCTGCCATGCTGTCCTTGTGCTGCTAACTCCCCACCTTTCCCCTCCATTCAGTTGCCTGCTCTGTTTGGTGATCCCTCTCTGTCGCTGTTCCGGGAACTGTGGTCATCTTTATCTCTCTCTAGAATATCATTCAGTGCTGTTTGTAGGGTTGGTTTGGTGGTCATGAATTCCTTCAGTTGTTCTTTGTCATGGAAGCATCTTATTTTTCCATCAATTTTGAAAGATAGTTTTTCAGGGTACATCAGTCTAGGTTGGAAGTTGTTTGCTTTCAGGATTTGAAACACTTTGCTCCAAGCTCTTCTTGACTTGATGATTTGTGTTGAGAACTCTGCCTTGATTCTGATGGGTTTTCCTTTATAGATGATCTGTTTCTTATCTCTAACCACCTTTAATATTCTGTTCTTGTGCTGAATTTCTGGGATTGTGATTATTTTATGACTGGGTATAGATTTATTTTATTTATGGCTAGAGTTCTATATGCCTTGCTTAGGTGTATGTCAGGTTCTTTTCCCATGTTTGGGAAGTTTTCTGCTATTACTTCTATAAATAGCCTTCTTATGACATTTGTTTTGACCCCTGCTTTTTTGCTAACATTTGTCAGTCTTGAATTATTTTTTTGTGTTATCTTGCAGTCATTGAGTTATTATTTTCTGATTCCTTGTTATTTTTAAGAGATCTTTCCCTTCATGATCATTAGCTGCAATCCTATTTGCAAAGTCTGAAAGTCTATCTTCAGTCTCTTTCAAGTGGTTTTGTCAACTTTCAATCAAGTTTTTAATTTCCTGGATATCTCTTTGAATCTGTTTCATGCATTGCAATTCCTTACTATATTGCTCATTCAAGGTTTCCCTCATTTTCCTCTGCTCCTCTGTTTTATTTATGTCTTCTTTAGATATGCTCAGCAATTCTTTCATTATGTTCTTCTTTTACCTGAGATATTAGTTCTGATCTGATTACTTTTACAGCCTCATGAAGTTCTTTCTTTTTCTTTTCTTTTTTCTTTCTTTCTTTCTTTCTTTCTTTCTTTCTTTCTTTCTTTCTTTCTTTCTTTCTTTCAGTACTGAGGATCAAACTCATGACCTGGCACTTGCCAGGCAGGTGCTTGTGCTGCTGAGCTATATCTCCAGCCTCCATGAAGCTGTTTCTTTATTTCAGTTGCTATCCTTTCAGAGATTTCAGGTGTGTGACTTCCATATTCTTCCTTGTCTATATCTCCCAGGCTTGTTGTGTGGGCACTGCCGGTCTGAGATTGCCTTTGGCTCTTTCTTCTTGACATTCTGAGTTCCTCCTGACAAGCCAGTTGTGGAGTCCCAGGCACTTCCTACTTTGGCTGCCCCTCCACAGTGTATGGGAATGGGCCAGGCACCTGGGTTTCTCTGAACCAAGATTCCTAGGGAGGCAGTGGGGCATGGGCTGGGCTTCTCCAGACCCACACAGCTACACTGAGGCTTCCCCAGTGGCCATGGTGTTTTTGAAGCATTTGTCTGATATCCTTCCACCAAAGTTGTCAGCTGATCAAAATAGTGTTAAAGTTGGTTTTATAAATGTAGTGTATATTGTTGTTTACATATTATAACTTGAGAGTTCCTGGTTATTCAAAATGATATGTTGTTATATTTTCATTCTCATAAGTTATCAAAAATTTGTTAAGATAATTTATTGTAATTCCAATATCAAATATTGTAACCCAAGTATTATAATCCCTTTTCTAATCTTAATCACAATTTGGAAAGTTATATTTGTAATCCCATCTAGATGTTATTAGAATCCCAGCAAGTTAATTCCAATCTACCATCTCCAATGCAGCTCATGGAGAGAGTAAACACACTAAGATATTCCAAGTTAAGGGCAGCCAAGGGGTCCTAGGCCTAATCCAAGTGAGGATATGCAGACAAAGGCCTGTCGCAGAATTTATTACCTTGTGAAGAAGCGGGTGGCTCAAGGATGAGTGACAATGAGGATGGTGAGTAACTTGAGCTGGCTGGCCAGGTGGGGGAAAAGCATCTTTGCAATATGCAAGGAGATGAGCAGAAAGACCACTCTGCATAACTTGATTGGACTAACATATTAAAGAATTTAGGAGGCTGTTGCTTCAGTTTCTGACATGTAAACTTTTGTGCCCTGGGGACTCATAGCCGCTCACTATGAGGCTGTACCCAGTTGACATTCCTGGAGCCAAGTGGCTCTGCCGTCCTGCTGCACTCAGATCTTTTTACAGAGCACTATGCGAGGACACAGGAGACTGTCAGACTGACGTTAAAGAGTACATATCAGTACTTCAGCTGGCCTTATTTGCATTGCTTAGAGCAAATTGAAGACAGAAGGAAATACCATAGCCAGCTCTGTATATATCGGTATATGGGAATAAAACTTGATTTAGCTAATGTTGCAGCAATTGTTCTGCATTCAAGGAGGGGCACCCATGTAGTCTTCTACAATAATTAAACAAAAATCCTTTAAGGTGAAGAGGAACTATCGGACAGGACTCCAATAGATGCACAAGAAAGCAACTTCTTGGAGATAATCATCCAGTTGTTGTTCATTAATGGGAGGCCCCAATGATCTCCATAGCCTTATGGGAGACACCCCAAAAATGTTGCTCAAAATATATTATTGTGATATGTTTACATTCATCCTCATCAAAAGATTAAGTTTTCTAGAAATAAAACAATAAAGATCTTCTCATTCAAGATGTCCTTGTACAAAAATAAATTAAGAAACAAAATGACAATTGATTTTTGCTAATCTCATGGTGTATTAAACGTATTCATGCCTTCCAGATATACAAGTCTTTTTAAAATGTAAAGCTAAGATCATTTATGGTGATAGACTTTTTCTTTCAGATTCAGACATCTGATTTTCTCTTGTACTCCAGATTCTTGTGATTAAGAGGTTCATGCCAAGCCAAAATGAGGTCATCAGTCAATAATAATATTTTTAATAAAACTTACATGATGTATATGCTGTGTATGTGCCATTACTCTTAGAGATGTTTAGACATTAAGCAATCCAGAAAATGTCACATACTTCAGTGATAACCCATTAAAGGACAACAAATTAGGTGAGAGCTGCTTATGTACTAGATACAGATGATCGATGAAAAAGGCTATTTTATGTCAAAATGGAAATTTAAGTGTGTTACAAAAAATGTCATCATGATTGTCATGCTAAAATATTATCTATGACTTTTGATCTCAATTTTTCTCTGAGTAACTGTTGTCTTTTAACATTCTACAAGGATTCAACTACTAGAACATCCATGGCTGGTAAAAAAAAAAGTAACAGTTCTCTGCTATACTTTATATTCAAGGTGCTTGATACTCAGATAAAATTACAATATCAAGCTCACTGCTCCTATTACAATGCAATGTCATTATCCTTTTCTTCTGGATGTTCAACAACTGGGGTTTAGAGGCCAACACTAAAAAGGTAGATGGAATAGGAGGACAGCCGATATTTTGACCCC
>PVJX010039629.1:0-15605 GCA_004027295.1 Dolichotis patagonum
GGGTATGCCTGGGGAAAAAGGTAAATCCAGAGAGTCCGGAGCCCCAGAGAAAACAGTGAGCCCAGCCAGCACACTGGAACCTAGGTCCAAGAAAACTCCACAGCAATTATAAACTTCAAAAACAGCATGGGGGTTTATTCTAAGTGATTCCTTCAGCACAGCAAGCTAGAGTTGGAGAAGTCCAGGGCAGCACCTGCCACATCTGGGAGGGTTAACCAGGAGCTGTCTGGCGACAGGCTTAATTGTTTCAGAATGCTGTAGAACAGCTATAGAACAACTTCCCTGCAGTTTCCAGTGTTTCCCTCCCACAGTCACTGGGTGAGAGACACCACAGGAGACAATGGTGGAAGGGCTGCAGGTAGACAGAGTTACCTGAGAGGTTTGAGCTCAGGACCAGAAGGACGTGGGTCCCTAGCCATCATCATGAGAGGCCAGGCCCAGCATGTGAGACATCAGGGTGGCTGGATGCAGAGCTTGCCTTAAGTCCAGCCACATGCAGCACAGTGTTGCTTGAACCTGCCCTACTCCTACATCCAGCACAGAAATGAGAGCTCTGACTGCTTTCCTTTCCTACTGACGTGAGCTAGGACACACCTTGGCTTGGGCAGTTGAGATAGCCTGGGCTGTAGGACAGAGAGACCTGTGCAGCAGTGGGCACTTGGAAATGCACAGTCACAAAACTATGCCGAGAAAATGGGCTTCCTGGGTTCCAAGCTGCAGATCTGGAAAGAAACCACTCTTCAGAAGTGCAGATGAATATTTTTTTACTCATATTTTTTTTCTTCACTGGTTGTAGGGGTTCAGATTTTTTCCTTTAAAATTTTTTCTCTTCTCCTTTTTCTTTTTCTTCTTAATGTCTTTATTTGCTCTGTTTTTTTCTCTTCTTTTTCTTGTTTGTTCTTCTCTGTTACTCTTAACTAATTTTATTAATTTCCTGTTACCCCCTACAAGGAAACTTAATTCACTTTTGTCTCCTCCTTCAAATCTTTCATTATTTAATTTTTCAAATTTTATTTTTTCCGTCCCCAGTCTTTATCTCCTCTATCTTTATTAGTGTAACCATTAAGCTTATTAATCATTAAATAGTTAACTCTATGCTAACTCTTGACAGAAAGAAGGAAGGAAGGAAGGAAGGAAGGAAGGAGAAAGAAAGAAAGAAAGAAAGAAAGAAAGAAAGAAAGAAAGAAAGAAAGAACATAGACACAAAATTCCTCATCAAGATACTGGCAAATAAAATTCAACAAATCATCAAAAGGTTCACATATGACCAAGGAGGTTTCATCCCAGGGATGCAAGGACAGTTCAATATACACTAATCAATAAATGTAATACATCATGTAAATAGAAGCAAGGACAAAAACTATGTGATCATCTCAATAAACACAGAAAAAGCCTTTGACAAAATCAAACATCCATTCATGATAAAGCCCCTGAGAAAACAGGATCTGATAGAGGCCATTTATAACAAACCAACAACCAACATCATATTAAGGGGAGAAATGCTGAAAGGTTTTTATGTAAAATCTGAAGTAAGACAAGGGTATCCACTATCACCAAACCTGTTCCACATGGTACTTCCCCATTTCCCTACAAAATTTGTACTTGAATTTGTACTTGTTTATAGCTGAGTGGTATTCAGTTATGGATAAATACACATTTTTATCTGATCATCTGTTCAGATATGTAGGTGGCTTTCAGAATTTAGCTATTACAAATTGTGCTGTTACAAACATTTCATAAAAATTCTAGATGATTCTCATTCTTTCTGGTGTATGATGGAATCTTAGTATTGTTTTAATTTGCATTTCTCTAATGGGCAGAGATGTTAAATTTTTTTAATATATGTATTGGACATTTTTACTTCTTCCTGTGAGAAATGTCTGTTCATTTTATTTGCCCATTTCTTGACAAGGTCTTTTTTTTTTTAGGTAATCTGATTTCTGTTTTTTGGAGGGCAATTGTTTTTGCTTTTATTTTCCTTGTATGTTCTACATATCGATCCTCTGTCTGAGGTTCATTCTTGCTATTATTTCTTGTGCAATTGTGTTTCTATTTAGGAAATCCTTTCCTACACCTTTGACTTGAAGTATTTTGCCTGTTTTATCTTTTAGTAGGTTCAACATTTGTGTTTTAATGTTCATATAATTGATCTGTTTCTTTTTACTTTGGTGCATAGTAAGAGACAAAGTCCAGCTTCAATCTTCTGAAAACAGTTACCCAATTTTCCCAGCACACTTGTTGACTAGGCCACCTTTCCCCCAACATTTTCTTCTCTGAGGAAGTTTCTGAATTCTTCTATTATTTTACACTGATTCACATATCTATTTTTGTTTGTATTATTGTTGTTTTGTAGTATCATTTGAAGTCAGTTAATATAAGCCTCCTCCTTTGCTCTTGCTATCCAAGACTGCTTTTATTATTCTGGGTCACATCTGGTTCCATGTAAATTTTAGGATTGTTTTCTGTAGGTCTGTGAGGTATTTTGATTGGGATCACATTGAATCTGTGTAGTAGTTTGGAGAATATGGCCATTTTTACAATATTGGTTCTGCCTACCCAGGAATAGATGAAATCTTTCCATTTTCTGATATCTTCCTTAATCTCCTTTTTCAGAGTACTGTAGTTTTCTTTATAGAAGTCCTGCATATCCTTGGCCAGGTTGAATCCTATGTATTTCATTTTTCTTGATGCTGCCATGAATGGTATTGTTTTCATAATTTGCTCCTCACTGAGTTCACTATTGTTGTTAACAAATGCTCTTTATTTTTGTGTGTTCATATATTGCTGAAGTTAATTATTAGTTCTAAGTACTGCTAGTGGAATTTCATGGATATTATAAATATTAGATCATACCATCTATAAATAATGATAATTTGAGTACTTCCTTTCCTATACATAGCTTTTTTTTTCTTTTACCTGTTTGCTCAAACACTATGCTGAATAGACGTGGTTATAGCAGGCATGGTTTACTTGACCCAGATATTAATGTGAATGCTTCCAGTTTCTCCTCATTTAAAATATTAGCCATTGGCTTGTAATAATAGCTGTTATCAAATTCAGGTATGGTCATTCTATACCTATTTTCTTCAGGGTTCTTGTAAAGAAGGGGTGTTGAGTTTTGTTGAAAGTCTTTTCTTCATCTATTGATATGATCATGTGACTTTTGACACTCTTTTGTTTATGTGATGCGTTACTTCTTATTTGCACATCTTGAATCACCCTTGCATCTATGGAATAAAACCTACTTGGTTATGATGTATGATATTTTTGATGATGTGCTGCATTCTATTTGCTAATATGTTGAGTTTTGCATCTATGTTTATTAAAGAGATTGGCTTGTCTTTTTATTTTTATTTTTATTTTTATTTTTATTTTTATTTTTATTTTTAGTACCGGGGATTGAGCTCATGACCACGCACTTGCAAGGCAGGCACTTATGCCACTGAGCTAAATCCCCAGCCCACTGTCTTCTTTTTTAGTTGGGTCATTATCTGTTTTTGGAATCAGAATGATGATGGCTTCCATAAACAAATTTCAAAGCACTTCATCCATTTCAATTTCTTTGAAAAGCTTAAGGAATACAGGTGATAAAATATACTTCAGGTTTTTGTAGATTTTGGCATCAGATCCTGTACTTTTTCTGGCTGGTATATTCTTTACTAGTTTGTCAGTTTTATTACTTGTTATTGGGTTGTTCATCATTTTAATGTCTTATTGGGTTAGCTTTGGTAATCAGTATGAGTCAATAATTCTATTTCTTTAAAATTTTCCAATTTGTTGGAATATGACTTTTTATGGTAGTTACTGTCTTATGAATTTTGACCATGTCTGTTGAGATTTCATGTTTTGCCTTTCTATTTGCACTGATGTGAGTCTTTTATCTGTTTTTCATATTAAGTTTGGCCAAGGATTTATCTACTTCATTTATTCTTTCAAAACACCAGCTCTTCAGTTTGTTGGTTCTTTGTGATTTTTTTAGTTTCAATTTCATTGATATCCATTCTAATCTTCATAACTTCTCCCTTTCATTTTGGCTTAGGCCTGCATTGCTGTTGTTTCTCAAGTATCTCAAGGTTCTTCACAAGATTGTTTACTTGAGCTCACTTTGTTTTCCTAAAGTGTGCACTGACTGCAATGAGCATGGCTTGCAGGACAGCTTTCACAGTGTCACAAGGTTTCACTGGGTTGTGGCATTGTCATTAACTTTCAGAAGTTCTCAGATGTTTTCCTTGATTTCTTCTCTGAAGAAGTGTGTTATTAATTTTCCAGGTATTTCTATACTTTCTGTGATTTGTTCTGCCATTGATTTCCATTTTATTCCACAGTAGTCTGACAGAATACATGGGGTAAATTTGACTCTATATTTATTTTGGCAGGCTGTTCTATATTTTAGAGAAAGTATCATGTGCTGCAGAAAATAATGTCTAATCTGTTGTATTGGGGTAGAGTACTCAGAAGGTATCTATTAAATCTGTATGTTTAAGGATGTGGTTCAGATCTGATATTTATTTACTAATATTCTGTTTAGTTGGCCTGCCTTTTTACAAAAATGGGGTGTTAATAGTTCCCATTGTTATTTTGTTGCTACTTACTTATGTTCAACAGTATTTGTTTTATGAAGATGTGTGCTGCACTAGCAGAAATATTTACAAGTATTATCTCTTCTTGTTGAATTGTTCCTCTAACTAGTGTGTAGTGACACTGACTCTTCTAATCACTTCCAGCTAGAGGTTTACCATGTCTGAGATTAAAATTGCCACCCCTTCTTCATTTCAATACTGTTGCATGAACTATTGCTTTCATCTTGATTTTAGTCTATGAACACCATTGTGCATTAGATGAAATGCAAAATGTTCCTGAATGTAACAGACTATTAGGTTCTGTTTTTTGATCCAATCTGCTAATAAAATGTTCACACCATTAACACTGAGAGATGCTACTGAGATGTTTCGATTATTTACTATCATTGCCTTATTTCCTCTGTTGAAGACTCCTTTTTTCCCCCCTTACAGTTTTTGTTTGTCTTTCAAGAGATTTTTGTTTCAGGTTTTACAGTAAATCTCACAACCATTGCACTTCAGCTTTCATGACCTCAATATTTCAACATTCCCTGCCATGGCCTCATGATGGTGAATTTTTGGGGACAAAATTTCTGTCCAAAACTCAATGCAACGGAAAGCAATGGCTGCACCACATGTAATGTGTTTGGGTGCAGAATCTTTGACAAACCAGGGGGGTTATCTCTCTCTCACCACAAGGCTTGTGGAAGAATCACACGGTTTTGATTTGTACAATGATTAGCTTCCTCACAATTGCCACTTAAAATTATTTGTTAGAAAATATTAAATTCCTCTTTAATTTACTATGAATTACTGTCACATTGAAAAAAGGAGCACTTGGATTTAAGTACCGCATGAAGGTGTTTTTCTTTTCTAGTCATCTGTTCACGTCCCATCACATAGTTGTGTACACAGGGACAGTTTTCTTCAAGAGAACAGTCACAAAAATCACATACATGGGAGATCCAAGCCAAAACTAAGAATGCTATGCATGGTACATTAGTACATCCCATCAAATAGTAACTATGGGAAAGAAATCCAATTTACTGGACCAAAAAAGGAGAATTGAACTCCAGAAACTCTTAACAAGTTATTAATATTTCAGTTATCAGTTTCCTCATCCTTCACATCTGAATATATAGTTTAGTAGCTCTCCAGTTTTAATGGTGTATGAATTCTATTCCACCATCATGTAATATGTGAAAAATTTATTATTGATTTTTTTTAGAAATCATTATTTTTTTTTATGAAATAAAAGCCAGTGTTGCTTGTAGGGTTAAAAAGAGCCATGGTCTTCTCTTCTTTCTATTCTCCTCCCCCTCATCCCAGTTGTCCTTTCTCTTTAAGAGGTTTCTTTCCTTTTATTTTCGCAAGATCTACTGTGCATTTTGGATCTTATCTTTCAGTGTTTTACATTGGGGAGGTGGCATGTTGTTTACACATGTGAGTCTGGTTTGTCTGGCTTGGGACTATGGTCTTGGGTTGTGTCCATTTACCTGTGAAGGCCCTGGGTTCATCCTTCCTTATAGCTGAGTGGTATCATTGTTTTTATTCTTTTTTCATTTTAAAAAATAGCCATAATTGTTGAAATATGTGCTTGACAAACTTATTAAAGTTGATGTACATACAATTCAAAGTCCTTCCAGTTCTCTTACATTATTGTTAGAATCACATTTTCTCTTACAATTGATCTTTGGACATTTTTCAGCTTATTTCAATTGACAACTAAAATCACATAAAAGGCAAACAACAAAGTGAGTATCACAAACGTTAGAACTGAGAAAAAATAAAAATGCTTGGAACTTAATAAATAACATTTGAAAACCTTCCAAATTTGATTTTAAAAGTTACACATCTAGAAAGCTGAAAACAGAATAAACTCAGAAATGCACACCTGAATACTCAGAGTAAAAACTGTGAGAGGCAATGTCAAAGAAAATATTAAAACCAGCAGGAGAAAATGGACTTATATACAAGGGAACTTTAGTGAGATTCACAGTTGCAAGCAAGAAGACAAAGCACACCGGATGGTGGGCTGGGAAAGAGAGGATTCTCCTGCATACCCACACCCCCAGTAAGCACTGCCTGATTCAGAGGACTCAGGGTGAGATGATAACAACTGAGGTGAAAGGAACAGCTTGATGCTTTGTTTGATTGACCTTGCAGGTCTGGGGTCTGGACATCTATCTGGAGGAAGTCAGTGTACATTGTGATGACTGTGGGATTTCCTTGTCTTATTTTTGAAATTCATTGTTTTGTTCCATTTTACTGTTTTGTTTTATTCCTGTTTATATGTATGTTCATTAAGGAGACTGGCCTGCAGTTCTCTTTTTTGGTTGAATTCTTCTCTGCTTTTGGTATCAGGTAATGCTTGCTTGCAGGAGGTTTTTCTTCTATGGACTAGTATATAGTACACTTTGGGGAATATGCCACCTGTATCCGAGAAGAATGTGTATTCTGATGTCGTAAGGTGACACATTCTGTAGACATCTACTAAGTCCATTTGTTCAAAAGTTTGATTTCAGTTCTTGTATTTCTTGTTGATACTTTTTCTAGTTGATTTGTCTATTTGTGACAATGGGGTATTGAGGTCCCCCATTACAATTGTATTAGTGCTTACTTGATTTTATATATCTGTTAATATTTATTGTGTATAGTTGAGTGTATTGGTATTTGTTGCATATATATTTATGGCTGTTATCTCTTCCTCTTGGATTGTTCCCTTTATGAGGATGTAGTGATTTTCTTTGTCTCTCATAATCAATCTTGGCTTTAAGTCCACTTTGCAAATAGAATACCTAACCCTGATGTGAGTATCATTTTCCATTGTTTGACTTTCAGTTTATAAATTTCTTTTTGAATTAAATGTATTTCTTTTATGCAGCATATTATTGAACCTACTTTGCTTCTTAATCCATTCTGCCAGACTATTTCTTTTGATTGACAAAACTAGACCTTTACTTGATGGTTATAACTGATATGTTATTGACTTATGCTTGTCATATTATTTTCCTGTTGATGGCTCCCTTTTCTTCCTGTTTATTTACTTGCCTTAACTGGTGAATTCATTCTGTTGGGGTATCATTGATTTTTAGTCCCTGTTTTCTCTTTGTAGAATATAGAAGAACATTTTGGGGTGGTGGTTTATTGATTTTGAATTTCTTCAGGTGTTGCTTGTCGTGGAAGTATGTTTTTTCTCCATCATTTTTGAAAGATAGTTTCACAAGATATATCAGTCTGGGTTGGAGATTGTTTTAGTTTAGGACTTGAAATGCTTCACTCCCACCACTCCTTGGCTTGAGAGTTTGTACTGAGAAATCTTCTTTGATTATGATGGGTTTTGCTTTAGGTCATTTGGGTTTTTTGTCTAACAGTTTTTAATATTCTTTTCTTGTGCTGAATTTCTAGAATCTTGACTATTATTTGCCCTGGTATAGATTAATTTTTTGACCATGGCTAATTGGAGTGCTATATGCCTCACTTATTTGTGTGTCAGGTTTTTTTTTTCCTGTGCTTTGGAAGTTTTCTGCCATTACTTCTATGAACAGGTTTATTATGCTGTTTTTGCTATCTCCGGCTTTGCTTTGACTCTGATCAATCTTAATGTTATTCTTCCTTGCATCAACTAGCAGCTGTTGGATTTATTGATCATGATCCTTTGCCATTTTTAAGAAATACTTCTTTTCATAATCATTGATAACAATTTTGTCATCTATATCTGATAGTCTTTCCTCACATTGACTCCTTTTGCTGCATATAATTGAAATGGAATTTTTAATCTCCTGGATATTTGTTTGAATCTGTTTCATCGATTCAATTTGTTTCTTTTGTTAGTATTCATGGTTTCCATTATTTTCCTAAGCTCCTCTTTTTTTCTGTATCTGCTCTAGAGTCACTAACCATGCTTTTTTATTGTGATCATCATCTCTGTAGTTATCTAAGAAATTATTTCTCATTTATTTACTTCATTTTACTTCTGCTGTTACCATTTCAGAAAATCCAAATGGATGGCTTTGGTCTTGTTCCTCCTTACTGCCCCTGGGCTTGCTTTTTGGTGAGCTAGAAGTCTAAAATTTCATCTTGCTTAAGTGTTTTCTCATTTTCTATTTTCTTTTTTAAATTTCATTACTGGGTTGATACTTGTAAATTGCTTATGACATGCAGCTTTCTTGCTAGTATTGAGAACCTTCATGAAATGAATACTTCTCAGAAATGTCTTCCAGGGGTAGCAAGTTTTTGAGTTTTGACTCTCTTATAAGGTTCTACCTCTTTAATTTATTGGGAATGAGAAGTTGCTGCCTACTCAGCAGGCATTGGGTCTTTGATGCTGGTCTATAGTACTGTTTATCACCCTTAAGCAGTCTCAGTCTTGTCATACCAGGAAGAACTGACTAGGATAATTAATCACCTTGGCCAAAGTAACACAATAAGCAATAATAGGATCAAACACAGCCTGGAAAATGACAAACAGTGGTAACTACTAATTTTCCATATTTAAAGTATGAACTATACTTGTAGTTATATAACAAAATCTAAAATGAATCAGACAATTGTATGCAGAAAATATGGCATCAATATGGTTAATTTACACTCAGGAGTGAAAACTTAAAAGGAATTGGGGGGGATAGAGAAATAGAAGAAGAGGAAGAAATCAGAAGAAAGGCTGGAGGATGAGGAAGATTACATAAACTTTGGGATACTAGTGAAGAAGACAGGCAGAAAGAGAGAAGAAAGAAATAACAAAAATAGAACAACAAAAACTAGATCAGTGTTCACATTCATATAAAAACAATAACAAATAATCAAGACAAAAATGAAACAAAACAAAACAAAAATGAAACATGTCTACTTCAAGTCATGTGTCTGCTGTTACTGGTAGAATAGGGAGACAAAGCCCAGATGTGTGTTGACTGACCCTAGCAAACCAGTCCTGTGTTAGTGGTGGCACAGTGGATCATCCCAGCAAGCCTACACCTTCAGTTCCATTGAAGTTCAGGCTGGTTTCTGTGAGGATAGAACCTGATTTGCTCAGCCTGCAGCACTCCACGTGACTCCTGCAGGCTTGAACTCAGCTCCTTGACTTCCTGCCAATTTGAACTCAGCTCCTCCTGACTCTGACACTAGGAACTACTAGATAGAGCCAGTCTACAACTGCTCTGAATTCTGACCTCAGGTGGCCTCTCTCTGAGGTAGCTGCTGGCCAACTGCCCTCTCCTTGGGGACATCTGAACCCAAATAATTCACCAGCCACTGCAGCCTGCTGCATCTACTGCTCGATTCCACTGGTGCAGCTCCCTTGGAGGCCTCTGGGGTTGCCAGTGGTCACTGTGCACCTGCAGGTTTGAACTGCCTCTCTCTGGCAGTGAACCCAGGCTCAGGAAAAAGTGCCACTTGCCACCTCCTTTTTCTCCATCGATCTCACTTTCCCTATGGGTTTCAATTCTCGCTTCAAATGCTTGCAGGGTCCTGGGGACCCTCCTTCTTCTTCTCTTCCTCATGTTGCTGCTATATTTCAGCATCTGGACACCAGTCTCAGAGGCTGTTTCTCCGCTGTTCACTACTCCACCATCTTCCAAGAAGTCTCTCCTTACTTGGAATTTTTGTTTCTTCTTCGTTTTTAGCTGTGTTGATTTAATTGCTTCTGTCAAGAACATTCTTGAGTATTTTCTAGAGTTCTAGTTTAGCACTTACATAACCTATGAGCTGGTCTTTGTTGTGGAAATACCTTACTTCTCAATTTATGAAGTCCAGCTTTGCTGAATAAATTAATCTAGGTTGAAAGTTTTTGCAGTTAGGGCTCAAAATATATCACTCTAGGCTCTGATGGCCTGTAAGGTTTGTTTTGAGAAGCCTGATATAATTTTAATGAGTTTAACTTTATATGTAATTTTTTTCTGACTCCTTTTAAAAACAGGTTTTGCTGTTGTGGTTGTTGTTGTTTATGTTGTTAGATATCTGGCAACTGAAAATGTTATGTTTTGGTGAATTTCTATTTTCTTCAAAGTTGTTCAGTGTTCTAAAAGCCTGTATGTTAATTGTATGCTGAATTCTACTCTCATACTTGGGAAATTTTATGCTATAATTTCTGTAAGCATATTAATAGTTCTATTTGTGGTATCATTTAACTTCTCTCTAACTCCAATTAGCCTTAGGTTGTTTGTTTGTTTGTTTTAGTGTCATCTAATAGTTACTGGATGGTCTTATTCTGTTTTTTGTATTTCTTCATAATTTATAATTTTGTCCTCACTTTCAGATACTCTTAGTTCACATTTGTCATTTCTGTAATTTGTGAATTCTATTTTTATTTCAAGTATTTCTGTGTGCTATCTTTTAAAGATTCTATATCTTCAGTGAATATGTCATCCATCTTTTGAACCCTTTTGGTCAGTTCTTCCAGTTTTTTACTTATTTTCCCTAGATACACTTTGGGCATTTTGCCTGAAATTCCCATGAATATAGCCTTTTTGTAAAGTTTTACTACCTGGCACTTGCTTTGCTATTTCTGTGCCCCCTTGATCTGCCTTAGGTGGGTTTGGAGACCTTGGAGGTCTTCTGTTGCTTAGCTTTCCTATCTTTATGTATATTCATTTTTATTTTTTTTGGCTCCCTGGGAAATCCAGATATTGGCATATAGAGCAAACCAATTGTCAGTCATTGTCATGTTACCTTACCTATATTAGGTAATTCAGTGGCATCAATGGCATTAAATGTCAACTGAATATTTATAAGCCCTAGGAACTACTTATGAACTGCTTAACCATAAAAAAACAGAACAAGGATTCTAGTAATGACCATTAGGACCCCACCCCATATATTACCCTATAGTTCTTCAGACCTCTAATGACTGCAGAATGCACACAGAAGTGCCAAAGCTGAAACATACATATGTCTAATGTCCTTCCTCAGGGCTGCCCCTCTGATGATTTTACTCTCCAAACCTGGCCTCCCACAACAGACTACAGGCTGAATGCATTTTGTGGTCGGATTCCAGCTTTCCCTGAGAGCCTAGAAGATTGCTATTTAGTTCTCTCCTCTCCAACCCTGTCTTCCTACACTACTTTTCATCCAGTCTCCATGTAGGGTAATACCTCAGTCCCAAAGCAAAATGCTACTTTTGAGTGTTGGTTCTCTCTTCAGTCAGGTTGGTCTGCTGGTCATCACCTCTGTTGCCCTGAGATGTAGAGACCCCAGGAATGCTGTTGGCTAAGTGGCAGGGTGCACGGTCCCAGGGTCCTTCCAGTTCAGTGCATGGCACCTCGGTAGGCAGTGTGAGTACAGCACCAGCTGGGAGCAGGATGCTTAGTCCCATGATCCTTCCTAGTATGGTGCATGGGGCATCACCTCTCTTAGCATTAAGGGTAGCTGAGTCACTAATAGGCAGAATGAAGTAAAATGTCTACCGATAGGAAAAGAAAAATATATTTCCTTTTTGCAGATAACATGACTGTGTATGTAGAAAACCTCAAGTAATCATTCAAAGGAAACCAAAAAACCCTCCTAAAACCCATTACTTTAACAAAGTTATAGTATACAAAGTAAATGCGTAATATCAATATTATTTCTACAGTCTAGCAGTGAGCTATTTGAAAAGGCATTCTTCTTGAAAATATCATTTACAATAGCTAAAACATTGAAATATTAGATGCAAGTCTAACAAAAGTGTACAAAATTTTTAGGCTGAATATTTAAAAAGAAATCAAAATTTAAAAAACCTTTTAAAAGTGAAAAGAGATACTATGGTCACTGATTGCAAAACTCCAATGGTAACGATATCAATTCTCCTAAATTGTTCAACTGCCATAATGCAATTTCAATAAAAATTCCACTCAAACTTTTTTGTTGACACATAAAACCTAATTGTATAACTTATGTGGAAAGGCAAAGAAACTAGCAGCTCTTAAAACAATTTTAAAGAATAGAATGAAGTTGCAGTAATCATACTGCCTGTTTCTAAGACTCACAAAGCTACTATCATCAAGACAGTGGGGTAATAGCAAAGGAATAGACATCAATTAATGGAAAAAAATTAAACAGTCCAAAAATAGAAACACACAAGTATGATCAATTAATTTTCAAAAATAATGGAGAAATGAGTTATTAATTCATATTGAAACAACTATATACCCATAGGCAAAAAAATGAACCTATACCCACACCTCATATATTATATATTGATTAACTCACAATGGATCATATATCTAACTGTAAAATGTGTGTCACTGAGAAAACAGAGAGGGCACATAGTACCAAACATATTTGAAAATGAGTATCTCTTTGGGTGAGGCATGGCATGTCTGTACCCCCAGCACAATGAGCGGTCGAGCAGGATGATCGTGACTTAGAGTCAAGCCCAGGTGACCCTAAATCATTCCAAAAAAATTAACAAAAATGGAAAGGAACAAGGATGTCCTTTGTCAATTTAATCTGCCAAAAAATTAGATATTAAAATTAATATCACAAACTTGCAAATTGCAGGCGTATTTGTTGTCCACTGTTACCCAAATTGTCATGAATTTATAAGCTTAAAGCACACTTACAAGCTTAAAAGAAATTATCATAGATTTATAAGCTTAAAGAACACAATGCGTGCTCTTAACCATTATGTGGTTTAGACGTCTAACATAAACTCGCACTGGCTGAAATCAAGATGCCAGGTCTTCCTTCTCTGAAGGTCCAGGGAGGCCCTTGTCTTTGTCCTTTACAACATTTGGAAGCGGCCCACATTTTGGGCACATGGTCCTGTTCCTCAGTTTCTAGAGGCAGCAGCATTTCATCTCTTGTGCCTTTCAACCCTCATTTCATTTCCTTTTCTGCTTCCTTCCTCCACTTTTAAGGACCCTTGTGGTCACACTGAACCCTCCCTGATAGTCCAGGAGAATCTTGCTATTTGACTGTCCTTTGCCATTAACCAATGGGGCACAGCTCCGTGCAATGAGGATGTGAGCACCACAGCAGGCCTTAGAAACTGATGAACTTTAGGAATAGACATGGAACACAAAAAATAACTGAGTTGCTTAAGACAAAGTAATGTAAAAGCTAACATATCACAGGAAACTTATTCATGCATGACTGGAAGTTGAATGTTTTTATCTTGTTTTTATATATCTACCATCTACATCTCATTACTATTACTCAGAAATCTCTACCCTATTGACCTAAAATAGGTCAATAGCTCCTAAACATGTCATTGGATAAAAAGGTCATTTGATATTCTGATGGTTAGGAAATCAAACAAATGCATCACATGTTATTAAATATAAGCCCTAACCTGACTTTGGAAGTACCCCTTAGTATGATAAATGTAACCAGAGACATAGAAAGGGTATACCTGGAATAAAATGGATATAATCACATTGGTGGGGAAAAGCTCTGGTAAGAAAGGAGATGGAAAAATACAGCTAAGATCATTCATGTATAGTTTTTGGTTTTCAAGAAACATCACCTGATTAATTATATAACTATTACTATATATTGAAAAATTTAAGGGCAGTACTCTTCCATGAAAACAAAAATATTTACATCTGAAAAAAGTGATGTATGATTTTCTTAGATAAAGGAGGTTTATGTTGCTTTTCAATAAACTCTATTAAGGCACTCACTTAGTACTAACACGCTTGCAGTTCCTGGTGAACAGACGCAATAGTGATTCTCAATCTTCATTCCTCAGAAAACACTCATGAAAAATGACGTCCTTCACACATGCAATACACATATGAGATTTGAGTTCCTTTCCCATACAGTATTTTTGATAGCAGCTTTCTTTTTATTTTAAGGCAATATAGTCAATCACTTGGGAATTAACTTGTAATATTATAAGCATAACACAGCAGCCCTCTAGAGTTTTGGATTACCCTCTTTGAAGAACCAAATCAATCTTCTTCCTCTCCCTCCCATCCCCCCCCTGCAGCCTTTAAAGGTGATAAGAGTGGTGAGCATTTCTCGAACAAACATAAATCCAGCAAGAGAAGGCAAAAACTAGCAAGTCATGTCCTCTCCCCCACTGTATGCATACAAAGATGATTTTGAATATTCTCCAGTGCTTTCTTTAAATATTTGAATGCAAACAGCCCTGAGATGACTATCAGTAGTAAGATAATGCTAGTGACCTTTCCTTTTACCAATGTGTTGGGATACTTAGGCTGAAAGCACAAAGCAAACATTTATACCTGAAGGTCCTATTTCCTGTAGTGTTGCTTCCCAGCTTGGTGTGAAAAGAGTGTGTTCTGATAATTTACAAATTGGGAAGCTAAAGACCATACAAAGCAATAGCAAACCATCATAAGGGGGAAAGGACACACAACACAACATAACAAGTGCTCAGCACTTACTTCACACCCCCTGACCTCCCGGAGGCCAACAGCACTGGCAGACATGGAGTCTAGACCAGGTTAGAGCAGCCAGTATCCCAACTGCCTGACTCACTGCCTGGAGTCTTACATGATCCTCTGTGAACCAGAAACGTGCCTGCATGATGACATTTGCATCTGATTAAGGGAGTGTGTACAGATGAAAGAAGGTAAAAACTTTAAGATTAGGCAGAAGCGCTGGAGAAGTACAGGGCAGTTCTCAATGAAGAAGCACCAAGATAGGAAAAATAACATTTCTAATATTTGTTCTGGACTGAGCATTACTTTGAGTTTGGCCATCCTTCTTTCCTCATTACACAGATGCTCCTCCTTTTATTGTGCATTTATACATTGAAAATATCATAAGTCAGAAACTCACTGAATACACATAAGCTATTGAATGTCACAGCTTCACAACACAGCACATTGCAGGGTCTTAGAGGTTTATCCTGGAGGTCCTGGGGCTGCATAGGGGCTGAGGCAGCCAGTGTCACAAGAGTATCCACTGCGTCTTCTGGTCTGAGAGAAGACCTGACCACAGGTTTCAACCAAACGCGTATCTCTTTCATGACATGGTAAAGTAGAAAAATCCTAAGTGGAATGCTTGATAAGTTGGGGACCTTCTGTATATTTTTCTTAGACTTAGCAAGACTCAGAAAGAAAATTAAGAAACTTAAGAGAAGGACAAGGAAATCTACCT
>PVJX010039630.1:0-15643 GCA_004027295.1 Dolichotis patagonum
GGGGAAGGCTGGGGAGGGAGGGCTGGGGGAGGGCTGGGGGAGGGAGGGGAGGGGGAGGGCTGGGGAGGGGGATGGGCAGTGACTGGGCAATGGGTTAACAGTCATGGTTAGAGAGGAGGAGTAATTTTGGGGTTCCTTTGCTTGGTATGGTGACTGTGGTTAAAAATGCTGCATTGAATATTTCACAACAGCTAGAAGAAAGGACTGGATGTTCTAATCACAAATGACAAATGTGTGAGCTTATGGACGTGCTAAATCCCTTAATTACTGCACAATGTTCACATGTGTGAAAACATCACACTGAACCTTGTATGTACGATTGTTATGGGCCCGTTAAAAATAAAACTAAAAAGCATATTTTTATTGTAGAAATTGGGGTACTACAGACACATAAAAATTCACCTGTACTCTTATTCTCCAAAAATAACCATTGCTCCTAGGCTAGTATTTTTGTGAACCAGAATTTTTACTGTTTTTGTAACTTTTAATTTTGACATAGCTCCACATTCTTCCACTCTTTTCTATTCATTTATGCACCATATATATTATAAATGTGGTGGCAAACTGCATATAGTTTTCAGAAATTAAAAAAATTAACATTAAACCATGATTATTTGTCAATATCGTACATTTTCACTGGTAATACAATTTCTCCTCTCATTTATAACTGAATAATTTTTGTAACATTTACAGCCATGAAAACACATATTAAGGTATATTTCTGCCAGTGACTCTGTATATGTTTTGATCTTTGAATGTTTTTTTAAAAAAGTTTTTAAGAAACTTTCAGGAAAATGGCGGAGTGGCGAGCTGCAGAGAGAGAACCTCTCTCAAGGTCTGGTGTGCAGACCCTGGAACACAGCACCATGGGGAAGAGGAGGAGGAGGCGGGTCCCATGGACGCAGAAGGATCTGAACTGAGACTTGGAGCCCATGCAGAGAGAGAATTCAGGAATCCAGCAAAATGAAGGGAACCAGGGGCAGCCCTGCCGGCCGGGAGAAGCAGCGAGGAAGCCGCCTTGACCCACCGCGTCCCCTGCCTAAGCATTCGGACGGACAGGGGCTGAGATGATAATAACGAAGGAGGGAAGCGGCCTGACATTCGTGCTGTTTGATTGACTTTGCAAGCCTGGGGCCGGTAGTCTGAGCAACTACTTAGAAGATAACAATATGCACTGTAGTAACGACTGTGGATTCCTACCGTCCTATCACTGTTTTGTTTCTTTTTACTGTTCTGTTTCATTCCCTTTAAAATAAAAAAAGGTTTTTTTTTTTTTTTTTTGGTACCGGGGATCGAACTCATGACCTTGCACTTGCCAGGCAGGCACTTAAGCCACTGAGCTAAATCCCCGGCCCAAAATTTAAGAAAGCTAGTTATGTTCCCCTTAAGACCCTAATGGTCTTTATTCTTTGTTCATAGCTGACGTCTTTTCTAGGCAGACCGCTGAGCGCAGAGACCAGCACCAGAACAAGAACCAAGTCCCTTTTTATGTCCTCCTGTTCATTATAAAGGGCCCCAGGAGGCACTTCCTCCCCTGGAGTTTAGTCGTAGCCTGCAGTCTGAGTAATCTCGGTGGCTTCAGGCATGGCAAGGTGCCTCTTCTCTTGAGATCACACATTTTTTGTGGGGGGCAGAGTGCTGGGGATTGAACACAGGGCCTCACCCGGGCTAGGCTAGGCAAGCATGTGCCACCGCTGAGCTGTATCTTCAGCCCCTTTTGTTTTTATTTTGAGACTAAGCTGCAATCCTTCTGCCTCGGCCTCGGGATTAGCTGGGATTTTAGGCATGTGCCACTGGGTTAGGGTTAGGGTGCTGGGCGCGACCACACAGTTCTTACTAGTGTGTCTGAGTGGATGAGCCTCTGGGGAGGCCTCGTGGAGATGGGGGTGCTGAGTCCCGGGGTTCCCAGGACGCTTCTCTGGTGCACGTTTGCCAGCTGGCTGCCGCTGGCCAGAGTGTGGGCACCTCCCTCCCGGGTGGGCGGGGGCACTGCCCAGCCCCCTTCCCGCCAAGGTTAGTCTGCATGTCCTGCTGTTCACCCGAGGGCTGGGTGAAACAGTCAGCGGGTGTGATTTCCACCTGTGAGCGAGCTGAGGCCCGGGCAGGACTGGCCGCATGAACTGTGCCCTAAGGAGAATCTGATGTCATGGCCTATGCCGGGGAATCCCAGCACTGTGGGAGGCTGAGGCAGAGGACTGCAAATTCACACTCAGCCTGGGCAACTGAGCAACATAGTGACTCTGTTACAAAATAAAAGATAGAAAGGGGCCGGGTGAGGGTACAGCTCAGGGCAAAGGCTCGGGGTTGGGTCGCCCACACCACACACGTAGACACTTCTGACGACACGGGACTCCTGGAAAGAGCCGACCAAGTCTATTCTCCCTATGCATTTTTCCACTGGTTCTTCTCCCTCTTGCTCAGAGGGGATTTGAGGCGTCTCAGGGTTTGATATCTGACAGGTGTGACATCAGCAGTCACCATGGAGACACCTAGCCACCCTGCTGACCCTCAGTGTGGCTGCAGGAATGGCTCTGAGGTCAGCACTGGGAGCGGGATCCTTCATGCTGTTGTTTGGTCTTTTTGAGACAGGGTCTCACTGTGCAGTTCAGGCTGGCCTTGAGCTCACTTTGTAGCCCAGGCGGGTCTCGAACTTGCAAGGATCTTCCTGCCTCGGCCTCCCCAGTGCTGGGATTACAGGCTGCACCACCGTGCCGGCCCTTCATGGTTTTTCTCCAGTGGGCTCTAGATGCCCGTGGCATCCGGGCCTCTGTACTTCCTCGGGGCTTTTTACTTGTGTTTTCGTAGTTTGCTGTACCTGGCTGGTGGTTGCAACCCTTTTAAGCCCCCTCCGAAGTTTCGCAGGCTGCTGGCCTCTGGGCTCCGCCTCACCCAACCCCCAGCTGAGCCTCTGGGATCCCACCGCAGTGCCATTGCCAGGGTGGCCCAGCACCGTGGGAAAAGCAGGCCCCCTCCGCCCAGCCCCCACCGACGACTCCGCCCCTCCCTCCCGCTGTCCGCAGCCACAGCCACACTGACCCTGGAAGTGGAGGTCGGCGCAGTCGGCGTCTGGATGGCAGTGCCCGTTGTCCTGCAGACAGCGGTCCAGGGGCAGCTGCTCGGGTTCGCAGTCCAGCCCGTCCCCCACGTAGTGACTCTTACATTCACACTTGCGCCTGCCCTGCAGGAAGAGGGGAAGCCGGCAGGTGCCTCGAGATGCCCGCCAGCAGCCAAAGGGTGCAGAAGGACCCGTTGGGGCGCCAAGGGCCCACGATGGCACAAGTCACCCTCTGCACCTCGGTGTAAGGCCACTGCCTGTTGCCCCTCCCCCAGCACCCTGCACCGAGTGGCTCGGTCCCTTCCGGCACCCCGGCCACACGCTGGCTCTGGCAAATCCCGCATGCCGTGGGGCCTGGCTCCTCCCTGGCCTTGCAGGCGGGGACCTGGTAGATCTTCCTACTCCTGCACCCCTGGCCTGTGCCCCTAGCACATGGCCAGTGTTTGGGGGCCATGGACTGAATCAGTGAATGATCTCATGGGATTGCCGCGAAGACCTGAAGATGTCTGCGCATCAGGCCCATTTTACAAATGAGAAAATCAAGGCTCGCAGAGGTTGAGAAGCCAGGCTCAGGGCGGATAGCCTGAACGTCCAGAGCCACGGCTCCAAGGTGGTATGATGTAGATCCATGTCCGTAACAGGGCTGGGTGTCCCCCTGGTCCTCTGCAGCCACAGAGCACGAATCCCATTCCCAGGGGACCTGAGCACGTCCCACTCTCATGCCATTTCTTGGCTTTTGCTTTAAATTTTGAGACCAGACCAGGGCTGCTTGACCCCATTTTCCTGGGCTACGCACCGGACCAGTCATCTTGCAGGTGGCGTGCTCGTGACACCCCCCATTGAGGCCATCTGTGCAGGGGTCTATTTTCACACAACTGTGGCCATCTCCCTGGTAGCCCTTAGGGCAGCTGCAAGAGACCGTGGTGTTCTTCTGGGAGCACTGGGCGACCTTTGCACAGCCCCCGTTGTCCTGTTTGCAGAAATCCACAGCTGCAAGAAGGAAAGAGTGAGGGTCTCCATGAACCATCTCCTCTGTTCCTGGGACTTCACACTGGGGGGTGGTCAGCCAACCCTGCCCCCGTGTGCTGGGTGGAAAATGGGCTTCTGCATGGCTGTGCCTTTGCTCCCAGCCCCTGCGGCCTCTGCATGAGGCTTTGCAACACTAGTGTCCTGCAATACCCTCATAGATCTGTCCACCTCTGTCCATGCCGTCGCCTACCTATGGGCTCACCTGGGTAGCAGTGTTCAGACTGAGCTTGGGTTTTTACTGTGAGGGTGTGCGCAGAGTTAGTGCAGTATGGGACACTTTGTGAGACAGATCTTGTTAACCCTGTTCTGCAGATGACCAAACTGAGGCTCAGGGAGCTTCACAGAACTGACATCAGCTGGAACATGGCAGGGCTGGGATGCTAACTCCGGCTAATTTGGCCTTTCTGTGTTGGGTTGGCTCTTGGAAACTTGGTTTTCACAATATCCCAAATTTCAACCTCAAAGTACACTAGCTCTGGCCTCAGTGGCAGGTGAAAGTGTCTGAGTTCTTCTGACTGACCTTATGCAGAGTCATGGCAGCCTCTTGAGAGCAATGTTCCTGCCACTGGGGCTGGAGGGAAGAGAGAGAGCAAGCGAGCCTGATCTGTGCTGCCCTTGTCAAGGGCTGACCCTTGCTGTGCCTGGCAGATGGCAAGGATGGCAAAATCTAGTGTTCATAAAGAGTGTGTATCCCCAGGTAAATGCTTCATGGAAAACCTCAGTAGATCTGCCTAACTTTTGTGGCTAACTTTTTCCATAGTAAATGGGCTTTTTGGTGGGCCTCTCTTGTGAGTTACCCAACAACGTTTCCCAGCTCCCTTGCAGCTAGGTGTGGCTGCTGACTGGGATGGAGCAGACCTGATTATGGCAACCTGTAGGTGGTGCTTCAAAAGGGGAGGGGTTCTCCTTCTCTTCCCCTTCCTCCATCCTGCTGCCTGGGTAGTGTTCATGGTGGTGGCCGTCTCAAGCCAGTCACGTTACAATGGCAGAGCAAAAAGAGAGAAGGGAGGTGGACCCCCAAATGCTTTTCAGTGTGAAACTCTGCTCTAGTCCTGAAGGCCCCCACCCAAGCTGTTATAAGAGACAGAAATAAACTTCCTTATGCACTGTTGAGTTGGGACTCTGAATGGCCAAGCCTGCATCTTAACTCCAAGGTGTGGACACTGCCATGTGCACAATGGTTCTCAGCATGAGTCAGAGCATGTGCAAGCTTCACTTTTAAAAAAACTCAATGCATTTTTTGAAGGCTGTAGTACTTAAGGAGTTAGAAAACTACTCAAAAATATAAAATGCATCCTGCCTTGCAAAGCAATTACAAAATCATGGTGTGTGAGGTGGGCTGGCCAGCAGTGGGCATATCTGTTAGCTTTTTTGGTGCAGCTGAGAGACAGAAAGAGAGAGAGAGAAAGAGGGAGAGAGGGAGAAAGAGGCCTTTATTGTGGGCACGGAGAGCTACACAAGTGTGCAAGTTTCCTCTGACCAAATGAAGTACTGGCTGGGCTTTTACTAGGTCTGACTTGGGGTGGAGCTGGGAGGCGGGCCAGCTGATCTATCAGCAGCGGATTGGTGCCCATGAAAGAAGAGACAGGGAGTTTATTTTGGACTGAGGGGAGAAGAAAGAGGAAGCTGTTATGCTGCTGTGTTTGGCTCCTTCACCACGTTGGATCTCCACCATGATGATTTGGTGAATTTCATATGCGCAGAAACCTCTGAATACCCACTAAGTAAACCGAGTCACAGAGACAGTGGACATTGCTCAAGATTCCAGGCAGGAAGCGGAAGAGCCAGGATGGAGCCCTGTGGGGGCTGTGACCAGTCCTGGGCCTCTCCTGCACCTCGCCGCACTTTCTCAAGTGCGCAGAGGAACTCACCCGTGCACGTGATTCCGTCCCCTTCGTAATGCAGGCCACACTCACATGTGTTGTTCTCCACACAGATGGCGTGAACAGAACAGGGAGGCGTGCACACCGGGGCCACAGCTGCCAACGAGAAAGGCCACCACTCACCCCAGGAGTTTCCCCAAGACTCTCCTGCCCTGGCAGAGTCGTAAATACTCTGGGTGGTGGGCAGCCAGAGAGTCTGAGATTCTACGACTGCTTTACCTTAGACCGCTCTGCAGGGCTGCCTGGCTCCTAAAGCAGAAAATGTGTCAGCTGAGGGGCAACCAGGGGAGCTTTCCGACTGAAACCAACCATTACCAGGGGTGAGGCTGAGGGAGGAACTGTCTGACCCAAGGCATGGGGTGGGGGGTGGTTAAAGTGCAGGAGAAAAGATGCCGTCCTCCAAGGCAGCCTCTCCTTGCCCACCCTCCCAGCCTGGGACGAGCCGGAGCTATGGGAAGAGCTGGCTTGCGGTGTGGACAGGCAGGGTGGGTCGGGGGCATCTGGGGAAGAGGCGGGGCTGAAGTCAACCACACTGCTGGAGTCCCCGAACTCCAGCTGCCAGGCCCCCTAGGAAGAGACCAGGGATGCCTCCCCACCTCTTAGTACTGGAGATTAAACGCAGGGTCTTTGCATTTAGCTACTCCCCCATCCTTTTTATCTGTTTTTAAAACTCTTTTTGAAATTTTGAGACATGATCTCAAGTGGTCCAGGATGGGCTTGAACTTGCGGTCCTCCTGCCTCAGCCTCCCACCGCTCTGATTTCTAGAGATGCCCTTCTGACTGCAGGGGCCTTGAACTGTCATCATGGAGGTACAGCAGGTCACCTCACAGCTCAGACCTCCAGAACAGAGGGATGTGAGTTTGGGGGAGCTCTCAGAAGACTGGCCACTGGGTCATCACGGTGACGACGGTGATGCATTGAAGCTACCATTCTGTGAACCCTTGTGACCCCTGGGCCACCACAGCGAGGCTGCGGCCCCTGCAGAAAGACGTGCTGGTTCCCAATCAGCCTCCCAGGCCCAGGGCCACAACCCGAACACCCTCCCCACAGGGCGACAGGGACACCTGCTTTGTCATCTATTTTCCAGCCTCACTCGAGCCCCGGAGCGTCCACGGTCGCTGCCCACACAGACCTGTGCGTGTGTCGCAGAAGCGGCCCGTCCACCCGCTGTCGCAGAGGCACTGTCCGGAGCCCGAGATCCCCTCGTCGCACTGTCCGTGGTCTGAGCAGCCACAAGCTGGAGGCAGACTCGGTGTCAGTGACCAGACCCGGGCTGAGACCTGGGCACCCGCGCACAACTGCCCGGCACTAGTTGTTTTGTTTTGAGACAGGGTAGCTCAGGCTGGGCTCCTGGGCGATCCTCCTGTCTCAGCCTCCCAAGTGCTGGGGTGACAGGTGTGCGCCACCATGCCCGGCTCACTCATCCTTTCATCTGAACACCCCAACCATACCTCACACTACCAGGTGACCAGGTGACAGGCACAACGGCACACAGGGGGGGCCTGTGTGCCCGGGGCTCACAGCGGTGGACAGGAGGTGGGAAGAAGACAGAGGAAGCCTCTGTGAGCTTTATGAAAAACGAAGGCAGTTCTGACCCCTGCAGCCACTCAGAACTGAGAGGGGAAAAGGGGGCTGGACGCTGGGGGAACAGACAGAGGCGGCTGCACTGGAGCGACTAGGAAGACGGAGAACTCGGGATGGGGAGACCCCGGTGATGACCGTAAGGCCTGGGGAGACCCCGGTGATGACCTAAGCATGAAAACTTTCCCGGTCTCTCTCTCCGGAGCCCGGAACTGCCTGTCCTAGGCCCCGCCTGGAGCCTTAACCTGTGCCTAGGGTGGGGTAGGTGGCCAGGAAGAAACCCAAGGTCAGGGTGAGCGATGAGCCAGGGCGCCAATCGGATTCCAGGAGCCCTCGAGGGTCCCGGGCTCCATAGACAGGAGGGGCCAGTGTGCCCGGGGCTCACAGCGGTGGACCCGAGGTTATAAAGGTGTCGGGATGGGGAGTCACGCCTCTGAGTCTCTCCTCCTGGCGCCATCACTGCTACCGGGACGGGCGCGGTGCTGACCCCAGAGGGTTTGGTGAGGACCAAGGTGTGTGCGCCTGGCACACGTGAGGAAGTGCAGAAGCCTGGCGCTGGGCAGAGTGTTAGTCAGGAGTGGGTAAGCGTATGAGGGGTGATCGAAAAATGCGTGAAACGTTTACATCGAAGATAACTTATTACAGTGAAAGACACACTGCCAAGAACAATGCTACTAGTGTCTTCGGAGCAAGGATGAGTCCTTCAAGAGGGATTCAGGCTGGCGTGGGGGTACCTGCCTTAATCCCAGCACTTGGGAGGCTGAGGCAGGAGGATTGCCAAGAGTTTAAGGCCAGCCTGGGCTACAGAAACAAAGAAACAAAGAAACAAAGAAAAGAGGACATCGAGGCAGCCACACAGTGTGGCTGAGGACCCTCGGGAAAGCGGACCGCAGAGTCACTGCGGCATGTGGCAGCCGAGAGCCGAGGCCGAGGGCTCAGAGCAGGGGAGGGTCGGGAGGGGGCGGGCCGTGACTCCTTCTACCTCAGCGCATTTCTAAACCTTCACGTGCACCGCAGTCTCTGATGGCGCTGTGAGTGGGCCGAGTTTCAACCCCGGAAGCGGCCTCTGAGCAGATGAGGGGGACAGGTGTGGGGGGAAGGAAGCCCGAGGCCAGGGGCGGGTGCACAGGGCCCCGGGGGGTGGGTGGGAAAGGGGGTCCACCTACGCTGACAGTCCGGCCCGAAGCGCCCCGGCCAGCACAGCTCGCATGCTGTCCCGTTGAAGCCGGGGTTGCAGCGGCACTGACCCTCGGCCGAGAACACTTCCAGGCAGACGCCCCGGTTGCTGCATGGGGTGTCGGGTCCTCCGGGGCAGGCTGCAAGGCACAGGCGGGGGTGACTCCAGGGACCCGGAGCAGTGTTGGGGACGGCGCTGCGGGTGCCGGGGGGGGGGGTCAGAGGGGCTCAGGGAAGGGGTAGCCGAGGGGACCGGGCCCGGCGCTGTGCAGCGCCAGTGTGGCCCTGGGCGCAGCAGGAGGCAGCTGTGGCCCCTGGGATGCTGCGTCCCACCTGCCCAGACCCGGTGCTGGCCCTAACCCTGGCAGTCCGGCAGGAAGTAGCCCTTGCAGCAGTTGGGCAGCTGGACCACCAGGGTGCACTCGTTCCTGCAGCCTTCCAGGACCGGCGAGTGGGCTGTCCTCTTGTAGGGGCACTTCTGCGTCACGCCCTGAAGGCAGAGAGTAGACCAGGGCGTGTGTGTGTGTGTGTGTGTGTGTGTGTGTGTACACGTGCGCGCGCGTGCGGCCCCCTCGTCGAGCACCTCGGTACCGTCTGGGTTGCAAACTGAGTTTCAGTGCAATGGTGCAGGGGTGGGGTGGCTGGCAGGGCTGAGCTACAGTCCAGCGCCAGACCTCTCCCTGCGCCCAAGGGGAAGGACTGTGTGACGCTTGGAGCCATGTGTGAACCGCCTGGTGGCCATTCCTACCGCGGGAGGGAGTGGCAGTGTCCAAAATCCTCTGCAAGGTGGGTGGGAGCCTGTTTTGCAGAGGTGCTTTTGCTAGAGGTTTTACTACGGGGGCAGAAAGAACTTGATTTTAGGATAAGCAATGAAAATTTTTAGTTGGGCGTGGTGTCATCCCAGCACTCAGGAGGCTGAGGCAAGAGGATTGTTGCAATTTTGAGGCCAGCCTGGGCTACAAAGTGAGCTCAAAGACAGCCTGAACTATATAGTGAGACCCTGTCTCAAAAACACACAAAAAAATTTTTTTTTACATGAGCATGTACTATGTGGCAGGCACTTAAGACACCTCTATGGTAAAATTAATTTTGCCTTTTTTCTTTGAAGTAGGGTCTCACTACGTAATTTAGTAGTGAGACCCTACTTGGCCTTGAATTCACTATGTAGCTCACACTAGCCTTGAACTCACAGAGAGCCTCCTGTCTCAGCCTCCCAAGTACAGGGATTATAGGTAAGCACCACTACACCTGGCTTTAAAAATTTATTTTTTCTAATATTCACAAACGCAGCTGTTATTAGCTTGATTTTTAAGGAAGCAAAACTGACAGATCATGGAACTTGCTAAAGATGGCTGGAAGTTGACCCCATGCCTGTAGACTCCAGAACACACCAGCTTCACCATTAGTTGACGTGGCTTTCCAGGCTTTAGTCTCAGCCTTGCTCCCTACAAGCGGTGCAGCTGTGCACGGACTGCTTGCTCCCTCTGGGACACACAAAAGAGCGTCCTCTGCCCAGTCCAGAGCCCGGACGCAGACAGGAGCCAACGGGATGTGGCCATTATTTTTACAGTCCCTGAAATCTCAGTTAGGTCTACATCTCCGTGACTTTCCCGGAGAGTTCCTGGAAGGCGGCCAGTAGGCTGCAAGGTTCCTGGAGCCTAGAGCGGCCATCTCTCCTCATTGACGTGATGGGTGGAAGAGTCACAGAAGTCACCTTTGTGCAACCCCTCCCGCCCCCCTACCTGCACCCTCTGGACGCTACGGCCCCCTTCATAGTTACCTTGGGCTTGGTCCACCTTGGGCATCTGGGGGTACTGAAGCAGCTCCCGCAGTCACCCTGGGGTGCAGAGAGAGACTTTAAGATCAAGTGTGTCCAGCAACACAAGGAAATGTCTCTGGTTCGTACTTGGATGAGCTGCTTGGGAATTTAATTAATCTGGATGAAGATTCCGACCACGATCAAGAATACAAACAGATAGGCACTGCGACTTTCCCTGGGGCGCTTGGAAGGTTGTCTGGGACCTGGACTTTTGGCTTAGTTCTTTGAAAGCAGAATCTCCCGGGCAGTGCAGGACTAGGGCAGTGTGACACAGACACACGACCTTCTTTTTACGTTGTACCAAGTAGGGATAGTAATACTTTCTTTTTTTTTTTTGAGACTCTGTCTTGAAAAGGTAATATACACTGGCCTTCAACTCACTATGTAGCCCAGGCTGGCCTTGAACTCATGGTGAGCTTCCTGCCTCAGCCTCCAGAGTCCTGGGACTACAGGCATGCAGCACCACGCCCAGAGCGACTCTGCCATTTTGATGGGCCCTGAAGTTTACGCTATGGCAACTGTATATGAAGTCACTTGGCAGTGGCTGAAAACGTGTGCGGAATGAATGAGGGGTGAGTGGGTGGCCCTGGCCGTGAACGGCCCTTCCTGGTCTTCAAGGACTCTTTCCTTAACGCAGGGGCAGTGGATGGAGGAGTGGGCAGGCGGGCAGACAAGGATACTTGAGGCCCGTGTGGGGCTAGGAAGAGGCCGGCTGATTCGGAACTGGAAGAACCCCACTGCCTGCCTCGGGAGCCCTGGGGTCCCGGTCTCGCTGAAGACAAGCCTCGGTGGGTGCCCGGGGCTCCCGGGCTGTTCTCTGGTCCGAGGCTCTCTGACTGCGCGCTGATCTCAGGACTGACCGAGACGTCAAAAGTAGTAAAGCTGTCACAGCGGCCTCCCTGGGTGGGGTCCATCAGCAGGCAGTCAATGCCGTAGGCCACGCCCAGGTCGAACAGGAGCTCCCGCTGCACGATCCTGCACATCTGGTCGTTTAGGAAGAGCTGGCCCTGGGGGGTGGGGGGGGGGAGAGAGAGAGAGAGAGAGAGAGAGAGAGAGAGAGAACAATCCCTCTCATACTTCTGTTTGGGCCACAGGACATGTCCAGCACCTCCGAGACCCAGAAAGAACTAGGAAAAAAGTGGCCAGAACCTGCCCTCCACCACGAAGGAGGTTGGACCCCTTGCTACGAGGGCTTGGGCTGGCCAGGGTCTGCAGCCGAAGGTCCAAAAGCAACAAGGGGAAACACCTTCCTGTCTCGGGAAGGGAGGGCGGGCGCTTCTTCAAGGCAGCAGGGTGGACGTGGCTGCGTCCCCGTGTCTCCCTCCCTCTCCTCCCCAGGGACGACACTCACAACGTCACTGCCAGCTCCGCACTTCACACCCAGCTCTGAGCCCTGCAGGGTCTTCCAGGAAGCAGCTCTGGGGAGATCCACGGCCAGCACCTGGAGGAGGGCGGGAGCTGCGGACCACACATGCCCACCGGCCAGCGGAGGCCCAGGCCTAACTCAGAAGTCTTTGCCATAAGTTATAATCACTCCAGCTTTCAAATAATAATAATAATGATGATAATAAACAGAGATCAGAAACAGAGAGAGGGAGAATACTCAGGACTTCTGGGAGCTTGGAAACTCCTTTTGGAGGGAGACTCTCAGCAAGCTGGACTGGTTTTAATCTCTTCCAAGCTGCTCTGTGAGTCGGGGTTCTTGGAAGTCAGTCTCGGTAGAGGAAGCCGGTGAAATGACCTAGAGCACTGTGAGGGGCCCTCAAAATGTTATGTGGATGTACAGAGCCCCACCACCTCAGAATGTGACTTTATTTAAAAGCAAGCTTGGGCTGGGGATTTAGCTCAGCTGCATAAGTGCCTGCCTGGCAAGCACAAGGCCATGAGTTTGATCCCCTGTACCTAAATAAATAAATAAATAAATAAGATAAATAAATAAAATTAAAAAAAATAAAAGCAAGCTCGATGCAAATATAATTATGCAAAATGAGGTCATCTGGGAGCAGGCTCTTAATCCAACGTGACTGGGTCCTCAGAAGAGGAGGAAAGAGGACGGACTCCCATGGGAAGACCCAGGAACACACGGGGAGAAGACGGGGGCAGAGGCTGGGAGACACAGCTGCCAGCCGAGAAACACCAAGCACTGCCGGGGGCCCTGACGCTGGCAGGGAACTCGTGCAGATGCTGCTCCAGAGTCCTCAGAAGCAGCAACCCCGCAGGCGCCGTAACCTCAGACATGCGGGCTCAGGAAGGGTGGAGGCTACTTGTTCCTGCGTGAGGCACGGGGTTGGTGATACGGGAGCCCTAGGAAAGCAACCCAGACACCCTGGATGGACGGAGTTAGGGCCTTTGGAATTCTCGGCGGGGTGGGGGGACTCTGTCCTGGAGAGAACACAGAGGCCTGCTGGAGGCCTCAGAGCAGCTCTGTGGGCGTTAAACTTCGTGTGTCCACTTGGTTGTCTTGGGAGCCACCCATGGGACCGGTGGGACACACTTGGGAGGGAGTCTCGGTGGCTGGGGAGGCGCGGCCCTGGGCTCTGTGTCCCGCCCCTTGTCCCTCTGGCACTGTCCTCTATGCTGCTTCCCAGCTGCCATGGACTGAGCAGTGTGCTCCACTAGATTCCTCCGCAGTGACGTTTCTCCCTTGGAGCCACCACCCACGGACCGAATCCCCTGGAACTGTGAGCCAAATTAACCTTCTCTGCCTTCGGATTGTGGCTTTTGGGTATGTTTCAGTGACAGGACACATGACTCATACATATGACTGCCTCGTTCCTACATGGTCAGCTGGGTGTGTGTTTGTGTATGTGACTAACTGCATCTAGAGTAGCCAGTCGCCTGCCAGAAATTGAGAGACGAGTCCATCTGGAGATACTTGGGGCCTGCTGTGTGCGCGGGAAGCAGGAAAGGCTTCTCTACAGTCCGAGAGGGGAAAGGTGGGCTGGCGCTCTAGATACAATGCAAAAAGCCCCAAACCCAAAAACAACAAAGTGAAAACAATAATGGCAGGTCCAAGACACCGAACCAGGACCTAGTGTGTTACAGGGTGCAGCAAGGCATGGCCAACCAGAGGAGAAAGTGAAGGGGCCTCTGGTGACGGGGCCGCACCCGCAGCAGCTGGCACCCAAAGCTCCGGTGCTAGGCTCTGTCACCCCTCCTGTCCCCAGACATACCGGGGCTCACTTCTGCATGTCAAGAAAATGTGCCCCACCCATCCTGCGGGAGTCTGTCCCAAGCCCTCCAGTGGGTGCTGGAATCGCTTGGTTTTATCTGGCAAATGCATACCTACCATGAAGTTTAACTGGTACATTTTCCCTAGTAAGAGACGGACAATTCTTGACAAAGTAGCACGATTAGAACAACGTCCTATAATAAAACCTACAGCAGCCCCACCCTTGGGCTTTGACACAGCGATTGGTAAAATAAGGACCAGCTGACCCCAAGTCCTGCATGGTTCCACGTGGCTCTGATAACTCAGACAGCTTCGAGGTGACTGCCTTAGTCACCTTCTCCCTGGGATGGGAAGCCAACACCCACCACCGACAGGAGGAGACAGCTGTCTGGGTTCACATTTCCATGCACAGCTGTCACAGCAGAGGAGGAAAGCTGCTCCTGCCGTGCAGCCAAGTGGTAGGGAGAGAAGGGCGGAGCCAGGAGGGGCGAGACACCCTTCCTGTCCCACCTCCTGGGGCACAATCACGAAGTCCCGCAAGGATGAACGCACAGAGGGTATAGTGCCCCCATGACCCCGTCATGGGAGTCTCACCATGTACCCAGACGCCGTGGGATTGAAAGCTCAGGGGCTGTTTGCTTCTGGACTTTCCCCTTTCGTCTGTTTAGGCCACCGCTGATTTTGGGGTAACTGAAAACACTGTTCGTGGCGGGCAGTGTTGGCGGTACCTTGGAATCTCGGATCACGTGGAACTTCAGGTACCCCTTCAGCTTGTCCTGGTTGTCTTCCTTGAACAGGAAGTCCTGCTGTTCCTGGGGGAGGGCTTGCAGGGCGTGGTCCGTGGGCCAGAAGAGAGTGACCGGCGTGTGCATGGGGTTGGTGATGGCGCTCAGCAGGCCCGAGTCCTGGAAGACAGGCAGCCCGTCCCTCGCCGCTGTGAGCTCTCGGGCCACCCCCTGGCCTGTGGGGACTCCTGGTGTCACTCCTAGAGTGACACTGGAAACGCGGGGCCCATCATGCTCCTATCATTCTGACCTGCTTTTCCTTAGAAAGCGAATCAGGAAGTTAAATTCTAAGTTCCCGCTAACAGGAGACTAAATGTAGGCTTTACTGACTGTCTTTTTTAATTTTGTTGTTGCCCTACTTGGTATTTTTCTCGTGTTTTATTTTAAAAAGTAAAACCTGTAATAAATAAATAAATAAATAAATATTTATTTATTTATTTATTTATTCTTTTTTTTGTACCGGGGATGGAACTCACAACCTTGTAGATTGCAAGGCAGGCACTTATGCCGCTGGGCTAAATCCCCGGCCCTAAACCTGTACCATATTGAAATACTCTTTTGTATTTAGGAGGTTTCTAGATCATTGACACCAAAACAGAATTGCAAAGCGAACAGGGAGGAATCTTCTGAGAGCCTTCTCCAGCCGGGGTGCACCACAGACACTTTTTCTTTTAATTTGTCCAGTAGCCTTACGCAGCAGGCTTTAGGGTTCCCTTTACAAGCCTCAGGCAGCTCGCCAGCTTGCTCTAGAAGCCCGCGGTCAGCCAGGTGCTGGTGCACAGATGTGGGGTGACCAGGGAGTTTTAGGGGTCGGCAGTAGCAGGCGAAGGTACTTGTCTGTGACCCCTTGGGGAAACTTCACCTGGGGCACCTGAAATCGCCGTCTCTGACTGGCTGCCGAGTCGGAGGCTCAGATCCTTGGGGTACCACGGAGCTAATGCCGGGATCCCTAGACTGTGGCGTAGGCGGCTGCAGGGTTCTTGGGGGCCTGTGGGGACTGCCCAGGCTGGGGGGCCGGGAGCCTCCTCAGATGGTGTCCTCTATAACTGCCTATCTGAACAAGCAGGACCCCCTCAACTCACGGGAACAGTCTCTGAGTCAGAAAGAGTTTCAAATCCACTTCATCCTGGTAGAGACCCGTT
>PVJX010039631.1:0-15643 GCA_004027295.1 Dolichotis patagonum
GGGCAGTGTGCGCTAGCTCCTCCCTTCTGGGCCAGTCAACCTTTGCAGGCCTTCACTTCAGTGAACTCAGGGAAGTAACTGGGTCCCCGCCAGGGGCGGCCTAGTCCAAGCAGATTCCACCAATCCGCTTGGCAAGGGGAGCAACCAGCTGAAGCCACTTCCTTATGGAATTAAGGCTGTCCTGCCCAAATCCAACATGTCATCCAGTCGGTTTCCCCTTTCCCGTGGGAGGGTCTTATTCCCATCACTCACCGCGTCCCCGAGAACTGCTGGGCTTCCCGACCTCTGACTTCAGTGGGAATGAAGCTCCGACAGCGGTGGGAATTCACGGTGCCTCTGGGTTGGTCATGTGCAGAGCCGGTCCCGGCGAGCTGCATGCCGGGCTGTTCAGCTCCGGGCTCCGGCGGCTCAAGCCAGTTGCTTTGGCGCGGATCGCTTGTTCAAGTCGGGCGGAATTCAGGCGTCTCGAGGCGGGTGCCGTGCTCGCTGATCTTATCTTCACTAATAGTAGCCCCAGGACCTCTTATTCGAGTGGGTTTTTGCGCTTTAGTTTCTTTCTGTGTTGTGAGAGTCTATCTCTCTCTGTTTGGGTCTCTCCAGGGTGTTTTATTCTGGCATTTGAGCTGTCTCTCTCAGAGAGGGTCTCTGTCCTGCTACCTACCAGTCCGCCATCTTGTCTCACTTCTTCTTCTGCACTTTTTAAAAAATCTTGGCAGAAAACTGCCTGAGCATGTCTGAATTAGGTCAGCTGATATCGGCTGATGAGTTCTGAAGACTTCCCTTTAGCAAAGCTCCTTTGGATGCTTACATCATTATGTAATGTTCCTAAATATACAGAGAATAGAGTCAGGGTTATCTCTGTACTTGAACTTTGTCCATGGAAGGTGTGTGTAGACAACTGTGGTTGACCTAAACAGTGGTTTCACAAGAGCTGAAAAATGTGTGTGGTTTCCAAAATCTCTAATTGTAAGCTTTTTCCCTAATTCAGTTTCTTATTTGCCCCTAAGAGCGTGCATCAAACTCTTTTGCATGACAGTATTTTTGTTTGTAGTAGCAAAAAAACTTGAGACAACTCAAATGCCCGTCAATTTACCATAGATAAATTGTGATAGAGTCATAAACAGAATGCTATACAGAAATTACAATGAATAAACTAAAGCCATGGGCATTAATATGGATGAATCTTAGAAACATGACTGAAAAAACCAACTCATTGAAGAATATAAAAAATATAATATCATTTAAAGTTCCCAACCATAAATAAATGATATTTATGTAGGGTAAAATCATAAAGAAAAGCAAGAGAATTGTTATGCTTTAGATAAGAATGACCCCTAAAACTCTTACATGCTCAGAGGTGGGCCTTTTGGAAGGTGACTGGATCTTGGAGATGCTGTACTCATCCATCAATGACTTCAGCATGAGGAGAGCATGCACTTGGGGAGGTGGGACCTGGTCAGAAAAGTCTGGTCCCTTGGGCCTGACCTGGAAGGGTGTATCTTCCACTGGGCGTCTCCCTTTGCTCTTGGCTCTCTGCTTCCTGGCCACCATGATGTGAGTAGCTTTCCTCTAACGCAGCCCCTTTTTTCCATCATGTTTCTGGCTTGAAGCCTGCTGGCTGTATAAACTGAAAATTCTGATTCTGTGAGCCAAAATAAATCTCTCCTCCTTTACATTGTGGGTGTTGGGTATTGTCTCTCAACAGTGACAAAGTTCTTGCTGAGGGTTGGTAGTTAAGGTGATGGGATCTGTAGAAGGTATGTATACAGAAGCTATTGGTTATTCGTTTTATGGTGTTTGCTCCATTGTTGTCCTTCATAACTTACATTCATTTATATTATTTTGCATGTGTTACACATTTTGTAACTTTGAGTATGAAGAAAATAAATATGTGGCTGAGTTTGTTGCCTCAGATGGTGAACCGGGGAGGACACCTAGCATTCCTTGACAGTTTCTTAGGCAGGGGTAATTGCTGCAGTTTGGATGTGGTTTGTCTCACTAAGGTTCCCATGCTAGAAGTGTGGTCCCCAATGTGGATGTGTAGAATATTTAGGAGGTGAGGCCTACAACAAGGTAAGTAGGCCACCTTCAGAAGGGATTGATGCTAGCTAATAGTTAGCTCTCAGGTCAGCAAGTGGTTTAAAATGAGGCCAGTCCATAGGCCTGGCCCCTTCTGCATGCAGCTGGTTTCCTTTCCATTTCTACATCATATTTTGATGCAGTCAGAGGGGCCCTTACCGTGATGCCAGTGCCATGATGTTTGGACCTGCCACCCACCAGAATTATACCAAATAAGACTCTTTATAAGTTACTCAGCCTCAGGTATGTATTATAGCAACTACAACCACAACAGCAACACCAACAGCAACAGCAAAAAGAACAGAATAAGATACTAATTTTCTGTAAATCTGAGCATGATTTAAGGGGTAGGAAAGGCCTTTTGTCATAATCAATGCTTTTTCCTATGCTTTTTTCTATTAAGTTTCCAAATTACAGTACTTCAGTGTCACGGAAGCCAGGAGAGAAGTGCTTATCACAAGCATGCCAAACAACCTTGTTACATTGAGGCTGTGAATATATAACATTAAAAATTCTGTCAGAAGTCTGAATAGTAGTGAGCCACATTTTGGAATAGAAAGATTAAGAATCTAGGAGTCCCAAAGGATAAAAGAGGTTATTTCATCATAGATGTGAAGTCAGGAATATGCTATTCTGAAATTATTTACAATTCTCCAAATACACTTTGTTTTTTCAGTCCTCTGTGCTTTTCTACATGCTATTCTCTCTCCTTGGAATAGTCCATTCCCACTTCTGTGTACACTCTGAGTCCATGATGCTTGGGCTTTGCAAGGACTGATAATATTAATGCTTTCAGATCTCAGTTCTCATTTCTGCAAAACTGGTGATACTTCTTTATAGAGGTATTATGATGGCTATACAAGAAGAGTAAACTAAAGTGCTTTGTAGAAGACCAAGTGGATGGCTCTCCTTGAATGCAAAACTATTGCCTCTACATTATTTAAACCAGGTCCTGTCTCCATGTACTGTTACGTACAGAGCTATATATATGTACAAAGCGGTACTGATATGTATGCTGTTTCTTTCTACATTCAGTTGGCTCTAGGCAATGTAAATAAGGCTAGCTAAGGTACTGATATGTAATCTTCAAGGCCAACTGACCATCTCCTGTTTCCTTGAATTGTATTCCCCATAAGCAGTTGAATACAGTGGGATGGCTGAGCCACATAGCTCCAGGAATGTCAACTGCATAGGAGCCTCAAATAGGCTATGACTTCCCAGGGCACAAAAGTTTACATTTCAGAAACTAAAGCAACAGCCTCCTCAATCATTCATATGCTACCCCAATTGTGTTATGCAGATTGGTCTTTCTGCACACCATTCTCCCTGCATTTTGCAGAGGTGCCTTTCCTAACACCTGGCTAGCTCAGCTCACATTTCTCATGTAATTCCCACCATACTTACCCTAGAGCCACTGCCTTCTTCGCAAGATAATAAATTCTAGATGAGGCTTTAGATCAAGGCCTTTGTTCCAAGTATTCTCACCTGGACCAGACTCAGGACCCCTTGGCTGCTTGTAACTTTAAATATGTCTTAGTGTCTTTATTCTCTCCTGGGTTGCATTGGAGATGATAGATTGAAATTAACTTGCCAAGATTCCAATAATGTTTCAATAGGATCACAAATATAAAGTTTCTGGACCAGAAGGAGGATGAGATAAGGGATTACAATATTATAAAAGAATTATTATTACTATTGGGATTATAATATTGGGTTTATAATAGTGCTTAATGTCACTTCTGGCACATCAATAAGTGCTTAATAATTAGTGATGATGGTGATAATTATTTATCACTTACCTCAAGTTCCTTCCTCTGAGTTGTGTATACAGTTTTTCCAAATTGGGTTGGATGGACTTCTCTTTTTCTCATCACCCCTTCAAACTTAACTTTATTACATATTTGTTACACCATGCTGTAACTGTATGTTTATATTACTTAACCCAACAAGAATTTTTAAAAGATCTATTTAATCTGTTGAAAATGACATATGGTATTCTAAGGTCAGGCAGTGAACCACATGACCAAGATGGCCCCATGTAGTTTACAACCTTGTTAACCAGTATAGAAATACAGCACTCTCACACAGTGATCAGCACTGTGATGGGATTTGAGCTGGAGGTGACTGCTCTAGAAGACATCACTAGAATTTGACCGAAACTCATAGTCAGAAGAGGCAAGTCATACAAAGAGGCATGGAGAAAAGGGGATGTCTAAGCATTGAGACTGAGGATTTGACTGGCTTATCCCAGAGGCAGAAAGAGGCTCCTTATGTGCCAGAAGCATAGTGAGCAAGGGATAGGACATTGAAGAGGAGAGCAGGGCCTGTTGCACAGAGCATTGTTGCCAATAAGGGATTTTATTCTAAGAGAAATGGGGGGGAAAAAAACCTTTGAAAAGTTTTATTCAGGTAAATAACTTTATCTGATTTATACTTTTTTGGGTTTTTTTTTTTTTTGTACCAGGGATCAAATCACTACCTCGCACTTGCCAGGCAGGCACTTCACCACTGAGCTATATTCCTGGCCCCTAATATATATATATTTTTAAAGATTATTCTGAGTAGTTCGTGGGAGATGGGTCATCAAGAGATGTCACCATTAATCTTGAATATCCTTAGCAATCTAGTAGAGCATGCTCCTGGATGTACCTCTATGGGTCACAGAAGCATGGCCTTGGATATTGTATCTGGTTCGTTGCTTGTTCCTCTCTGGTTCTGTGCCTCTGCTGTGTTCCCTGACTGCTGTGGAGGCAACGTTCCTCTCTATGTCCTTGAACCATGAGGCTTCTGTCTTGGAGGTCACTGACTGTGTACTGAATCTCTCCACGGTGTGAGCTAAATTAAACCTTTTCTCCTTCTGGTTGTGTTGGATATGGGGAAAGCTAATACAAGGAGCCTACAAAAGAGGACGAATAAACTACTGGAGTTTAGGTGCTAAGCTCATATTCCTCTGGAAAGCACTGAGTCTGCTTTCTGGCTTCTTTATGACCAGCTTTTGTCGATTTGGTATAGTTTCTAATTGGTTGGTGCCATGTGGTATCATTATCAGATGTTAAATATTTTTATTATTTCCTAGGATTCCCATAGAAGTTCAAAGTTCAAGCTACCTCAAACTATGGTGGGCATTTGAACATGTAGGCTGATAAATAATATATTTTGTGGGAAATAAAGAGCTGGAAAGATTGACTGGCATAATGTGGGGACTGGAGAAAAGAGAAGCAGTAAAGATGACAATAATACTTTTTTTTCTCCATTAATCTATATGCTCCTTGATAACAGAGATGATCCCTGGTCACTATTTGATCCCCAGAACCTGTTACTACCCAGCATTAAGAGATCAGATATTCTGGTGAGTGGAATTGAACTATGATGTTATGGTTGGGATCTAGAATGTGCCCCAAAGTCCTACGTGTTACATGCCTGGTCTCCAGTTTGACATTATTGGAAGGTGGTAGAACATTTAGGAGATAGGGCCTGGTGGAAGGTCTTCAGGTCATTGAGAATGTGCCCTTCAAGAAACAGTAGGACCTAGCCTCCTCCTCTTCCTCTTTTTTTCTTTCTTCCAGCCATGAGATGAATGGCTTTGCTGAACCCTACACTCTCCACCATGAGGTGCTGCCACAGGCCCCATAACAGGAGCTAACCAGCCATCAACAATAGACTGAAATCTCCAAATGGACAATACTGGGGATTGAACCCAGCACCTTTCCACTGAGCCACATCATAAAAAGCCACTTCTTTTTATTGTTTTTAGACAGGGTCTCACTAAGTCCTTGAATTGCTTAGGCTGAGTTCAGACTTCAGATCCTCTGGCCTCAGTCTCTGAGAGTGCTGGGGTCACAGGCATGTGCCACTGTGCCCAGCAACTGTCTTTATAAGTTTATTATCCTAGATATTTTGTTACAGTAACAGAAAACTGACTTACATATCTAGAGATGAATTCAGAGTATAGGGACTTCAATGTAGTCTAGTGGTGAGAACTATAAAGTTGGAGAAAAATCTAAGTCCTTTACCTATCATCTAAATAGGATCAACATCTCAGATGACTGTCTCAGTAGAAATGAAGCAGAAAATTAATGGAAATTTACTAAAGAAATTTTTAAGAATAAAAAGGACTGAAATTTCAAACAGCACTTGTGAGATATTCAGAATCTGGAGAAGTGGGTTACAGAGGTCAAGAAGCCCAACTCCTGAGGAAAAAAAAATCAGAAAATTAGCTATAGAAATGACGGTTTAAGGGATGGAACATAGTACTGGGAATACTGACAAAACAGATCAGACTGGAAAATGTAACAATGCAGATATGATAATGCAGTAGCAGTAATGGCTGAATTCCACGCCTAAGTGCGCCTGATCTTAAAAACTTAGGCTTCTTGTCTGGTGAGGATAGGTTCCATGCCTTGGACAGAAATGAGCCTAAAAACTGAATTAAGGAAGCTCACCTATGTCGATAGAGAGCTGGGGAGTGAGCAGAACTAGATGGCCTTTTCATCTGTCAGTTTCTGCTCATCCCTGGAGCTCAAAAGCACTCTAAAGGTGCTTCTCTTGCTTAGCCTCCCAGGCTACAAGCTCAGCATAGTACTTGGTGTGTAGTATGTATTAAAATTCAAATTTGATTGGGTTTGGTAACTTAAGGCTATTCTTTTCCAAATCTCAAAACAGGGTGGTTTCAAAAACTAAATAGGTGGAATGAGTTTATTTTCCCATATTATCAGACATTTAATTCAAGTATATTTTGTGATTTCTCAATAAAAGATAAATTTAAAGATAAAATAAATTTGCTTATGAATAAAATAAATTTGGTACAATGCTCTCAGGAGGAATTAGACCTTCATGCAGAACTCTTTGTTTCAGTATAGAAACACATAAGTTTCTACCATATCCTCAGACACGTGGTCCAGATTGCTCTGTTCAGAAATGCTAGTGGGCCCTAGAAGCAAGAACATTTTGAAAATTATCTGGGTCTTTGGGGATTCTTGTGTTTAAACATCAATAGGAATGAACACTCTCTTCATGGCTATAAAGGAAATTGAATACCACAAACATCATAAAATAATAACAATTAAATACTAATTACAGCATATGAGTTTAAATTTATTTTAAAGCCACTAAATGCCAATAAAATGCTAAACAATGTAAATTCTCTTCCCAGAACCAAAATATTATCACAACAAAGATCTCACTGCAGCTGTCTCAGAAGATAATTCTTCAATTAACTAGGAACATGAATAATTAACACAATTCTACTCTCCATAGATTGGGAACTCTACATGGTTTGAAATATTTTTTGTAATAGGAAACCCACTTGCTTTCTTTATCATCTTCTTGGTGGTCCTAGGTAGCACCATATTTTTATTTTCCTAAGCTCCATCATTTGCAAGGATTTTGTTTAGTCCTGCTAACATTTTCCTCTCCATTTATTGCTCCAGTGCTCATTCAAATCCTTGCCTTTAGATCACAGTAGAGGCCATGTAAGGCAGGGATAATTTTCAGCCCTGTTACAGATAAGGAAGCTAAGCCTCATAAGTCAACTGCCCAAGAAGCAAGTTACTGAACGTTGTGAAGCTGGGCTTCTGCCCTTGGTCCAGCTACAAAGCCGCCGCAAGCTCATTTGGCCAGAAAAGAGACAGGGAAGTCGGCTGCTTGCGAGAGACTTCCCAACAAAGGGTACATTTCACTCATCAGAATGTCATTCATAATTCAAAGTTTTTTTCATGTATTTTTTTTCAAAAAGGGGTCAGGTTCTCTAAATAGGGTAGAATTTTAGTTACTGAACAGGCATGAATTTACACATTTTCTTAACTGTGCTTAGAAATACATTATAGTCCTCTTCTTGTGGAGATTTCATTATGGAAATGCACCATAGTGAGAGTATAATGAAATTTAGGGTCAGCTCTCAGTGAGATCTGTCACCACCAGTATTCACACCAGTCACATCCATTCATATCCCAGCTTCTTATCTCAAGACTATAGTGACTTGACTAACAGCTGGATTTCGTTTTCTCACTTTATTGTCAAAATTTTCAACTCTCTGCTTGCTTTTTCTCAGGCTGCTACTTCAACATCCTGCTAATGCCCCCATCTCAGTAGTTAGTCCCCAGCCTGAAGCATCAGCATCGTAGGTACCATTTAGCAGTGCACAGCTTGGGCCTTTCCCCAGATCTATTATATCAAAAATTCTCTCAAACGTGAGCTCACGTCACAGTCACCAGGAGGGCTTACTAAACTCAGATGACTGGACTCTACTTTTGGAGCCTCTGGTTTAGTAGGGACAGGCAATCTGAGTTTCTGAAAGGTTCCCAGGTGATACTTATGCAGCTTATTCAGGGGCCACACTTTGAGAACTGCTGGCTATGAAATTAGTGTGGAACTTGCCTCAAGAAGTACATTTAGTTGGAACTTGAATTCTTAAGTAGGCTTTTTAAAATCTAAAATCTGATTTCTGCTCTAAATCATAACTTTATCATAGCTTGGTGAGATGACGTCTTAGATCTGGATCTAGGTGGCATTGCTGTGTACTTAGATCATTTTAGAGGCTGATTAGAGTAAACATTCTAATGCGGGAATCAGCCTGAGGGGTAAAAGCATGCTATAAAACATGTCTTAGTACACTGTGTTCCAAGTATTGTAACATCCTTTTATCATTTAAATCTTGAAACCACGAAGAAGCAGGGTTCCATGACTAACATTTCTAGTTTACAAAAAAATACATTTTCACAAAGATAGTGAGGTGAGGAGCTAGGGTTTAAAAATGAGCACTGTAGCTCCAAAATCTATATTAACAATTGTGCCAGGCATTGTCCATTTTGTAGCAGAGAAGAGTAACACTCAGGCTGCTGAGGTGCCTTTGAGCAAGTTTGTTCACTCAAACAGAGGTGCCCAGCCTCCCAGGACCATTTCCAGTAACTACAGTTACTGTATTTTGCTAGATGGTCATTTAAGTTAGATAGTAAGCCAACAGCTGGCTTTCCTGGGATGTGGATGCCAGAGTCATCATTAACTGTACCAGCCACCTATGGCTGGTACAGAATCTGCAGCATGGGCCAGGATGGCTTCTAGTATCCCCACAGCCATCCTTACCATACTTTTGAATAGCAGTTCTTGATGCCTCACCTTATACCCTCTTTTCCCTCCTAAAAGGAGGGAAAAGTGGTTTTCAACTTTGGTTTGACTCTTTCAGAGTAGCAAACTTAGCATTCCACCAAGCAGTCCAACATTTTAAGGAAAAATAATAATTAAAAATAGCTTCTTGGGCCGGGGATTTAGTTCAGTGGCATAAGTGCCTGCTTGGCAAGCGCAAGGTCAGGAGTTCAATCCCTGGTACCACAAAAAAAAAAAAAAGCTTATCTTGAGCTGAAAAAATGTCTACATTAACCCTAAGTGATTCTATTTTTTTCTTGGAGATTCCCAGGATGGCTATGATCTCTTTTTACAAGATACCCTTCATGTATTTGAAGACAGAGAGCCAATATTCCCTCCCCCTTCTGCTTTCTGAACCTTTCCATCAACATTTCTTGACTCAACTTAGTTTTCAGGCATTCACCTTTCCACTAACATCCTTTTTTGATGATCCCAGAGGATGTGGTGAAGCTCACCTGAATGTTCCATGTCAGGCATGATCTGGTCAGTGCAGCATAAAGCAGAACTGGTACACCTGTGAGTAGATATGCCTTAATGCTTTATGGGAATTAATGATTTCTTAGCTTTCTGGGTGGTTTATGATAAATTCAGTAAAAATCCCTAGCTATATCTGTTTGCAAGGAAATGTTCAACCAATGTCCTTTACCTTTTCATCCATATAGTAAATTTGTTCAACTAAGAAAGGACTTGACATTTATCCCTTGAAATTGTATCCTATTTGAGCTAGTCTATCCTAAATGCAAGGATGCAGAAATAATGTGTTTTCGTGTACTTCAATTAGCAAGGTTCAGAAAACAAGCCAACAGTGTGTAAACATGATACTTAAAATGGCTTATGTTGGCAGGGACAATGACTGAAAGGAATCCATTTATCACTGCCAAATACGGGAAACCAACTGAGACTAAGACTGTCCTGGTGGCCAGGTCTTCCTTGTCAACGTGCCAAGAGAGGCTGAATAGAGAAACAGTTGGAAACCCTGCTTTCATGTAGCTGTGTGTAGCTCGTCTGTATGACTTCTCACCACAGCCTACACCCTGAGGAGACAGTCACAGTATTTCATTTGGTAACTGTATTATTTTTCTTGAGCTAGAGTAGAAGAAAGAGCCATGTAGTGAATGGCTTAACAAACAGAGATATATTGTCTTACAGTTCTGGGGTGATGCATCCCACATCAAGATGTTAGTAGTGGGGTTCCTTCTGGGGCTTCGTGTATTCGGCATTCTTGCTGTAGGTGCCCTTGCTTTTAACTGTTCCTTCTTTATATAAGCACAAGTCATATTGGGGTAGTGTCTGCTCTGAGAACTTTATTTTAACTTGATAAATAGCCTCTCTACAGATAAACTCATATTCTGAGGTATTAGAGGATAAGGTGTCAGCATCTGTATTTGGGAGGTGAGAGAATACACAGTTCAACCCACAACAGTATCCACCTACCAGCTACCTTGTAACGTCAACTTCTTCCATAGGACTCATGATATGGAACAGGACTCTCCTGAAATCCGGTTTAAAATGATAGAAATTTGCCTTACTTGTCATATAGACTGTGATGATGGTAAAGTTCATGCTGATGCTGACCATGGTAGGGACAGAGACAGTGATGGCAGTTTTATCAAGAAGAAATGTATTTCAGTATTGTGCACAAAAGAGTATAATGGATTTGCAGCAGCATTATAAACATTCCAGAATAAATAGCAAAATTCAAAGCGAAGTATGGGACCTCTAGCTATTACCAACCCTTAAAAAAAAATTCCCTCCTATCTTAATTACTTTTCTCTCATTGCTAAGACAAATATCCAACACTCAAAGTTAAAGAGGCAAAGGTTTATTTAGCTCTCAGTTTGTAGAGGTTTCAGTCCATAGTTGGTTGGCTCCTCGGCATAGCCAAGGAGCATCATAGGAGAATCAGTCCATGGCAGGCAGAAGATGCAAAAGCAAGCAAACAAGGGACATTAACAGTGTCTTTCTGTATCTTTTTTCTTATCCAGCCTACTTAGGGCAGGTAGCACTCACATCCTTAATCCTAGTGCATTTGATCCTTGAATCAGTTCCAGCATCACACACTCTAGATCCAGGCACCTCTGAAAGAGCCTCACCTATGTCTGCCTGAGGCTCTGGGGAGACATCCAGATATAAGCCATAACACTGCCCATTCAAGAAATAGACCAATTTCTGTTCAGTATCTGACAGCTTGAACCAGATTCAGTAGACATTCTGTGTTTGTTTAGAATTTGAATTTACAGCCTTTAAGAGTGAGTTAGGTTTATCCTCTCAGTGCCAACAAGTCTCTTAAAAAATTTTAAAATGTAAGCAAACAATGGGCAATTCCTGGATATTTTGTTAACAAGAGTCAATACAAAGTTGGGTAAGTCCTATATCTAAGATACAGACAGATTCGCAAATGTGTAAAAGTACATTTCTAGGAACTGCATTTTACATAAGTCTCAGTTTTGTTTTAATTCCATCAATTTAGATGAGTTGGATCACGTTCAGTTATAAACAGTAATATATTCTCATCGCATATCAGTTTCCTATCAACTGTCTTGACATGGAAAAAGTAATGATGGCTTGGAACATTAAAAATTAAATTATTACAGTATTTTCAATAGCATTGATTAACTTTATTTTTAAGTACTGAGGACTGAATCCAAGATCTTCACACTGTGCTATATCCTCAGCCTCTTTCTCTCTCTCACCCTGTCTCTCTGTTTCTATCTCTCTCTGTCTCTTTCCCTATTTCTGTCTCTTTCTCTCTCTCTCTCCCTCTCTGTCTCTGTCTGTCAGCCTGTTAGCCCATCGGCCCCTCTGCCCCTCAGCTCCTCTGTCCCTCAGCCCCTCCGCCTCTCTCTCATTTTCTGATCACAGTCTCACTAAGTTGCCCAGGCTGGGCTCAAATTTGCAATCCTTCTGCCTTGGCCTCTCAGAAAGCTCGGATCACAGGTGTACTGGCATTCCTTTATGTATTCCCAACACTTTTCATCAGGAGTGGGAGGGAGACAATAACACAAATAAGAAACACAGGTTGCTGTTTCTTGATGGAGGCAGATGAAGAATGAGACCAAGAGAGTCAGGAACAGGTGTGAGGAAATGCAACAGATGACAATTGTTTACTGCAAAGCTTTTGGTTAAAAATTATCAATAATAGCTGCCAAATGGAGCAGGCTGGAAGCGTGACTTGGGAATTATGTGTGTGTATGAAATGCTGACTTAAACTCTGTTCAATGGGAAGAGCAGTGGGGGAGAGAACAGCTGAAGATGTTTGGAAGAGGATGATGGAGCAGCTAGATGGGGAGGAAATATGGTCTTAGGTGCTGGGGCCTTGGTACAGGTCTGGGCTCTGTGTCTAACAAGAGCACCTGACTCAATTTCTCATGTGTTCCTCTCTGATGTCTTGTGTCCTTAAAATCTGTCCATGCCACATGGGTCTGAGAACATGCTCATTCTCAGTAAATCACTTGCATAGTTGGTTTTGAAATTATTTTTTAAAACTTTAGACTTGCTGGCTAACATATGCACCCCAGATCTTTTCCTCACCATTTTCTGCTCCACACTTGCATCTGCTGTAGTCAACCTCCAGTCGTCTACCAGTGTGGTCCCTGGATCAGCGACATGAGTATCCCCAGGGAATGTATTAGAAATGGAAAAATCTCATGTCCTACCACAGATTTAATGAATCAGAAATGCTGAGGAGGCTCCCAGAAATCTACCTTTTAACAAGGTTTCCAGGAGGTTCAGTTGGATCTTCGAGATTGTAAACTGCTGGTCTGGTTTCACTGAGTCGTGGGAGCTCCCCACTGTGCCTATTCCTTTGCACATGCTGTTCTCTGCCCAGAAGTTCTTTCTCCTTCCTGCTCCTTCTTTGACAGTCAAGCCAAGGCTCATCCCCTTTCTAAACCATTTCTGGCCAGCTGACCGCTTCCATGGAAACCAGTGAACACTTCTATTATTCATCTGCTATGCTGCATTTTAGCTCATGGTCTATATGTCTGCTTCCTCAAAATGCATAGAGCTCCCCAAGGTTAGTAACTGTTCATCTTGGCACAGTGCAGGGGCTCAGAAAATGTTTATTGAGTTAAAATGTTATTGTACAGCAAAGCGCAAGGAGAAGGGAGAAAAATAAAGTGACAGTGTGCAAAAACTTCACAGTCACCATGACTACGATAGGTATGATGTACATACCTCATAGGGCCTGTGCCATTTACTCCTCCTGGAAGTTCCGTAGGTATGATCATCCTCATTTAACAAAGATGGAAGCAAAGCACAGAGAAGCTGCATAGTGTTTACAGTTTGCTCCCCAACTATAAGCACTGGTACCATTAAGATTCAGTCACAGACAGTTTTACTCCAGTGTGTGTTTTTAATGCTCCAGGAGGTAGTTCCCTTGGAGACATTTTCAGTATTCGCTACAGTTCAACAAACATTCCCTCAGGAACTGCTCTGTGCCAGACAGACTATAAGGAGAAATGCAAAGGAGGGCACAACAGATAAAATGACAATCACTTATACACCTGCCCTTGAGGGGCTCACATTTTAGCAAGAAAGAGAGATTTGTAAACCAGTAAATGGGACTCATTTAATGACAATAACAGGATTATTCAAAGTGCTAGTTGGATCTATCAAGAAGCAGGATGGATTTTTTGCCAAGGTGACAGTCAATTTGGATCTTGAAAGATAAATATAAACTCACAAAGCAGTGAAGGAGATAAATGAGATTCTGAATGAAAGGGAATACAGGTATAAATGCGCATACATGTCTTATGTCTGCAGAGCATTCATTGTCCTTCTGTTTCTAGAACACTGGGGTCATGTCCCACAGGGACAAAGAACGGAACCACGAACAGTGGAGGTAGAATGCAAGAATATTTGTTTAAAAAATAGAAATGCAAGAAAGTAAAGATATAAAGGTAAGAATGTAATAAAGGCAAGAAAGTAAAACTCTTGCTAGCCTTGAGGGGGTTCTGAGTAGGACACCCAGGAGGGATCTTTGTCTAGTGGTTTTTAAGGGATTTAGAAGGGAACTCAGGCCACTACGTAAGCAATTTCATATCTGCCCTAGAGGACATCTCATACCTTTTAATTCGAGCAGTGTTCAGGCGGTGTCTGTGCAGGGCCCATGTACTCTTAAGCCAATGGCTTGTCTAATCCTGCTCAGAGGAGGTCCCAAACAATGGGAGGACACCTGGCAGACATTTCTGTAATATCCCTGGAGGGTTGTGACTCAGCAGACTCCATTTTGGAGCTATTGTCCTTAGTACCTATTAGAATCCTAGCTCACGTGTCACTAATTCCTACTTCACGAGACCGAGGAGGGAGTGTGGACCCTCTGGATTGACCTCTGCAACTACTCCAGTGCTCACTGTTCTGCAGAACCAGAAGTAAAACCACAAGTTGACCGTGCCTTGAAGCTATTTTTCTAGGTAGATTCTGTGGGGCCTATCAATCTGTACTGTGCAGTGGTAGAGCAGTTACTTAACCTGTCACTGTGGTCACCTGGAAAAGACATATATTTATAGAAGTCAGAATGTTGGAAGGCCAAGTTGCTATGGTAATAAAATTTTATGGCACAATGATTAATTCAAGACTGTGATACTGAGTGACCTCTTGAATCCACATGATATAAAGAAAGAAAAGGAAAGGCACCAAGTTACCTGCTGCATCCCATATCTGATGTAAATTCGGTGTCACTTAGGTTTAGTCCTCAACAGCAAAGGCAGACCCCAAAGTACCAGCAGCACAACCAAGTTAGAAGTCTATTTCTCAGAAAATTCCAGTGATAGGAGATTGGCCTGTGGCAGTTCTGATACAGGGAAAATAAATATAACTCCCAACCTGTTATATGTCAGGTTGGGAGTTATATTTATTTATATGTTATAAATTTATATGTTATATGTTATTTATATGTTATAAATTTATATGTTATCTGATTTATATGTTATAAATCAGATATACTGATTTCATGGTCCCCAAAATCAAAGAAGGAATTCTAAGGAACAATTGAGGTTAAGGATAGGAAAAAAATTTTTTTTTCATGTCATGCTCCTGTCTCTTTTTTTTTTTTTTTAATTTAAAAGAGAATAAAACAAAAGGGGGAAGTACAGAGCAGATCAGAACAGGACAACATAGGCAACACAGTACTTTACATTAAGTCAACTGGACATCAACAGTATCTAACACCATATCTCTTACTCTGCTATAGTTGAGCATAGTTTCAATTACAATAATATCAAGCATAACACAATAGTATAAAGCCATGCATAGAGTGAAAGAATTCCAGGGCTTTCTGAACCGAATAACAGAAAATGATCAGTGGGTATTATAATATCTCATTTTTGATAAAAAAGAAAAAAATTTGTTTGAACTATCACACATATTCAAATTCCAATAAGACACAATGTGGTAGATAGAACCAATGGTAATAGAACAAAAA
>PVJX010039632.1:0-15645 GCA_004027295.1 Dolichotis patagonum
GCGAGGGGAGTAACCAGCTGAAGCCACTTCCTTATGGAGTTAGGGCTGTCCTGCCCAAATCCAACATGTCATCCAGTCAGTTTCCCCTTTCCCATGGGAGGGTCTTATTCCCATCACTGACCGTGTCCCCGAGAACTGCTGGACTGCCAGACCTCCGACTTCAGCACGGCTGCGGTGGGAATTCACGGTGCCTCTGGGTGGGTTGTGTGCAGTGCCGGTCCCAGTGAGCTGCACGCCGGGCTGTTCAGCTCTGCGCTCCAGCGGCTCAAGCCAGTCTCTTTGGCACGGATTGCTTGTTCAGGTCGGGCGGAATTCAGGCGTCTTGAGGAGGGTACCGTGCTCACTGATCTTATCTTCACTAATAGTAGCCCCAGGACCTCTTATTCGAGCGGGTTTTTGCACTTTAGTTTCTTTCTGGGTTGTGAGAGTCTATCTCTCTCTGTTTGGGTCTCTCCAGGGTTTTATTCTGGCATTTGAGCTGTCTCTCTCAGAGAGGGTCTCTCTCCTGCTACCTACCAGTCCGCCACCTTGTCTCTTCTCCGATCAGTGGGGTTTTCAGGGGATGTGTCATGGTGTCCAAAGCCTGCCTGGAGGTGGGGCCAAAACTGCCACTCACCTGGCAAGCGCAAGGTTGTGAGTTTGATTCCTGGTACCCCCCCAAAAAAACCTGCTACTCAAAGGAGGTGGGACACAGACCAGGGCGTGGCACCTTGGGCCCAGGGGACCTTCATCTATTGCTTTTCAGATGCTTTGACACCATCATTCCCTCTCTGTCTGGGCCTGGGTTCTTGCCCCACGACATCCTGTTGTTCGCTCATCTCTGCTCCACTGCCCATCCCAGAAGACCCAGCAGTGGTCACCGGCAGTCACTGTGCTGGGTGGATGGAGTGTGTTCCTTTTGCTCCCTCTCTAGGGCCTCGGGGACAGAGTTGCTTTTATTCTCCAAAGGGGCTGCTTGTCAGTTCAACAATAAAGTGAAAATTATGGAGACACTTCTGGCTCTGGCTCTGGCTCTGGCTCTGGTGGGGAAATCCCTTGGGGAATTTCAGTGGCTGACACCCACCCCCAGGGCGCGTGTCCACTCGGCCTCCATCTACTCCATACCCTGCCGCGGGCAGCCTGAGCCCGACGTGGGGACGGCAGGGCGCTCTGGACCTCAGGGGAGCCGTCTTAGGCGGCCCTGAGAGCAGCGCCACGCAGACCAGGCGCCTCCGCAGTGGTGGGCCGGACGATGCTGACTGGGACCCCGAAGAGAGTCCTTGGAGCGGCTCGAGTGTGCTCGTTTCTCTGAGGCCGAACTGAGCCTGCGTTGTCAGAATCCTCAGAGGGGCCCCGAGGGGCGGTGCTGCCTGCACTGCGGGCCCCAGGCCGCGGCTCTGAGCCTGGCCGGCTACGTCGCCCCTACCCGCCCCGTCCTCCTCACCGTCCACTGCTGTTTGCTTTACACTTAGGATGGTTCGTAGCCCCCACATCCGTATCCCGGCCCTTCAGCACGCTCTTACAGTTTCTCTGTTAAATTTTAAAAAGAGAACGCAACTGCGCCATCCCGTCACTGCTCGCCCGACGGCTCAGAGAGCCCAGCCACACGCTGACAGTGCAGTGGAGGCTCACCCTGCTGATCTAAGGGTGCTGTCCTGGGAGTGTGCACCCCAGAACTTCATGCACTGAAAACTTAATCCCCAGTGCGACAGTCATGGTGGTGGGGTGAGTGCGGGGCGCTGGTCACCGCCGGGGGGTGGGTTACAAAGCGAGGGAGCGTAACCACCCTTCCTTCTCCCTCCTGTTTCCCTCTGGCTGCCCGACGCCTTCCGCTGTGCCATGAGGTATAATCAGGAATACGGTGGAGGGTTCCTCATCGCAGTGAAGGACACCATGACACGAATGCTCCTCAGAGCAAACCCCCTTCGGACGCGCTCACCATCTTCCCTGCCGCTCTCCGAAGCAGCTCTGGAAGTCCTCTTCCGTGTGTGTCTTAGCTGTGCTGCCGTGGCTGGCTCAGTGTCCCGAATCCATCCCACTCATTTCCCTGTCGTGGTCATTTCTACTTTAAGGAAGACCCCGTGAATAAGGCGGGTGAGGAGGCCCCACCACGCTGTTCCAAGGACCTGCCTGGCTGGTGCTCCGCAGCAGCATCCACTGAATTCTTTTCCACACCGCAGGAAGACACTGAGGAAAGAAGACTCCCAGAACCGCTTCAGAAAGCAGCCCGAACAGCGGGATAAGGGTGTTTAAAGTGAGGGGGAGGATTTTGAGGGCATTCGTGGCTATGCGACATACGTTGTTAAAACTCAAACCTCTGCGGTGTGTGGCGATCACAGGACGGAGCAGAGGGCCCTGAGCACCGGCAGCACCATGCCGTCGGCCTTCCCAGCCTGCAGGACCCGGCTAAGCGCACCTGTGTTGCTCAGAGCCTGCCCGGGCTCTGTTGGACCAGCACAAGCGCAGCTAAGACCCAACAGGCAGACCATTTCAGGAAAGCACGATGGCAGTCTATGCACTGCTCGGGAGTGAGATCCCCTCTGACTTATCAACGTGCTAAGTGTAACATCTGTAACAACGTCACATGTGGGATTGGGTTAGAACATAATTTGCGCAAGTTTACATCAATCAAGTCTGCCAAATCCCACAGCGAGGGTCCACGGTGGGCACAGAGGTGCTCGGTCGGTGGCCTCCTCAGAGCCCTGGCTGTGGGGATGGGTTATCGCCCTGGCATTTAACAGTGCATGCCTAGGCTTGCCCAAAAGGTGCCATCAAAGCCCGGCATCACCAAAGTTGTGGGATTGGCTTGGATGGCTCAGGACACCCTGGTCTTGGACAGCCACCTCTGTGGGCTACACAAGGACAGGAAGACTTACCTCAGGCCTTGCTGTGGTAAAACCAAGGGGGCCTCAGGCAAGGGACATGCTGCTTCCTCTACTGCCGCCGCATTGTGTGCCTCTAGGAGCCAGCAAAACAGCACAGCCTCGGCACGGGAAGGCTGGGAGGCCTTTTCTCAGGGGACGGAGAGGTTTGTGGCCATCTTACGTGACACGCAGGAAGTCCTGAGCAGATGGAAAAACACTCTTCATGGGGAGGAAAACCCATTACTGTAGGTATCATTCGTTTCAAATGACTAAATTTTTTGTAATTGCAATTTACATCTCAATCATGGTAGACTAAACTCCACCGAGAGCCAATATGCTATCCTTCAACAGAAGCAGAAAGCAATCAACAAAGAATGTATAAGTTAAAACATTCTGTTTAAAATTTATCATCTCAGCACTCAGGAGGCTGAGTCGGGAAGAGCACTTTGAGTTCAAGGCCAATCTGGGCTACATAATGAGTTTGGGCCAGCCTGAACTGCATAGCGAAATCTGTCTCAAACACACACACACATACACACTTGATTATCTACAGGGAAGAGTACGTTGATGATAGACTCCTGTCTCACACCATACTATGAAGCATCATGCAAAAACAACATCCTAAACACTTTGAAGATGATGGGAGTGGTCACCTTCATGATTCAGGGGTCAGAAATAACTTTTAAAACAATGCACAAGTAAGAGGAATAAGAAAAAAAAATATATATATATATATCTACGTTAAAATTTTAAAAAGTTTTGGCTTAAAAAACACCATAAACAAGAGGATGAAATGCCATAAACTTACGCTGTAATTGCATCCGTGAAATAGTGGCTTCACAAATTACAGAAAAGTCCGGCAATAGACACCATCTCAGGCCAGACTGTGTGTGGTGCTCATTGTTTCACGGCTGTGATCCCAGACCCGACATTTGCAGCTTGAAGGAGGAGAGGTTTATCTAGGCCAGTCCATGGTCAGCTGACCCCAAGAGAGGCTGCTTATGGGAGAGAGTGTGACAGAAGGAAGTTGCTCAACCCACGACCTGCAGGAAGTGGAGAGCGGAACAAGAGCAGAGAAGCAGCTGTGGCCAGAACACTTCAGAGCCACGGCCCAGCCACCCGCTTCCTCTGACCGCGTCCTATCTCCGATCCCCCAGGACCTAACCAGCTTCCAACCCCTGCCTCCCACATGAGCCTTTTGGGCCATTTTTGATCCAAATTATAGCACCATGCTAAGAAAATATACGAAAAAGGAAGAGGAAGCAGAGGAGTAAAATACACAATTTGCAGAAGTAGGACACTGGAATGACTCACGTAATGAGAATGAAGCTAGGAAATCACTCTGGGTCTGGTGATAACGTCTATAATCTGATGCGGAGACGTGGTGTGGAGAACGCAGCGCTGGCAGCGCACACTCCGCTGGCTGAGGCGCAAGTTGATAAAAATAACTTCCAAGGCACACGCAGTAAAACTGGGACCACCTCGCTCACCACATCCCATTCTGGATGTGACTCCTAGGGACACTCGTTTCAGTACTGTTTGAGAAACAGCATAAGTACCTGGCAAAAGGGGAGGAGACACATAAACCGCAATCTCCAAGCACAGCTTTGTGACTTGATCTCAGGCGAGGACTGCAAACCTCGGGCTACAGCCAGCCTGGCCAGCTGCCAGGCTTCAGAAATGAAGTTTCCTGGCCCCTTGCCCAGCAGATTGGTTTCCACCTCATGAGCGGCTACTTCCGAAAAGCAAGGGTGCCTGCGAGGCCATCCACAGCTCCTCTCTGGCCCTTACCGATGTCTGAAGCACCAGTATTCCCAACATAGCACCGGACACCCGGAGAGACACTCACACTGCCGCATCACACGCACAGGGCGCGGGGCACAGCCAACGCTGCTCCACGGTGTTCACAGGTAACGCGCCTGCAGGAGGCGTTGGCCACGCGGGCTCACGTGACAGCACCCCAGGCAGGCCGTGAGTCAGGACCCAGGCACCAGGCCCCACTGCTTTAGTGACGCTTCTAGTTACTTTTATTGATCTGGGCTATGTGGCCAAGCACTAGGACTTGAGGTGGGAGCGCACTATGCAGATGTGTGACCTCTGAGCGATCCGCGAGGAAAGTAGGGGTAACGGCTGCGGGGAAGGGAATGGGGTGAGTGGCTGTGGACTCTGACGTAGGAGCTCACCCCCACTCAGCAACAGAGGCTCCAGGGGCCTCAGTCTCTGCCCGGCTTCATGCAGCTTGTTTTAGTTTTTACTTTTTTGGTACCAGGAATCGAACTGGAGGTCACGCTTGCCGGCAGGCGCTGTGTGCAGAGCTACATCTCGGCCCCGTGCTTGTTTTATTAATGTTTAAAAGCATTTCAGACGCGAGAAACGTAAACAGGTCCCAGAGTAAGCGAGGCAGAAGCCAGATGGCACAGCCTCTGGAGCACATGTCCTGCACCACGTGGCTGTGGCCACCACCAGGTGTCCCCAAGACCACCGCCCACACTCAGCCAAACCTAAGTCTTCCTGACGTCTCCTGTGAACAGCAGCTCGAGTCAGAGGCAACGCAGAGCGCGGGCCGCACCCACACCTCAGCGGCTCAAAGGAGTTCACACAGCCGCAGGTGCGTCTGACCCCACAGCTCAGCTCCAGTCACGTCCACATGCCCTAGTGCACAGCCAGAGAGGTCCAGGCACTTCTGGGGCGATGCCCTGCGAGCTGCCCTGTGACTGACTGCCTTTTTTTTTTCTTGGTACCAGGGATCGAACTCACAATCTTGTGCTTGCCAGGCAGGCGCTTACACCACTGAGCTAAACCCCCAGCCCTCTAACTGCATTTGTCACTGGGAAGCTGGGGGTTCTTTTGCTCATTGTAGGTGGAAATCACACACTGGCAAAGCACAGCTCTTGCAGTGCTCCAAACTGTGCACGCCAGCAGTTCACCGCTCGCAGCAAACCTCGGCCCTCAGCGTCACTGCTCACAGTCCTGAGGTCACCAGTCAGCACAGGTATTGCCAAGCACCATCAGTCAACATCGCCAGCTGCTGGTCCCTGCCATTGTCAGCCTCTGCTGGGCCACACTGGTTGGGCCAGATGCCGCTGGGAAGGCCAGCTACACCACTTACCCACTCTGCCGCTTGCTGGTCTCTGAACCAGAGATGACAGGCAAAATAGGAAAATAGGCATAGTGCAAGTGTGTGTGCGTGTGTGCACGTGCGTGTGTGTGTGTGTGTGTGTGTGAGAGAGAGAGAGAGAGAGAGAGAGAGAGAGAGAGAGAGAGAGAGAGAGAGAGAGAGAGACTACGCTGTCCCCATACTCAGGGTAAGATGCTCTAGCAAATCCCAAGCAGACTTACAGAATCTCCAAGCCCACACTACCTGAGAGATAAATCACAAGCAGACTTTACAGGACTCCAGAGTGAGCCTTTGTTTAAACAGCACCTGTCCCACTCCTACAGCACAGGGTTTGCGGGGGCAGAAGGCAGAGCCCTCCTAAATCAACCCAAGAAATCTGGGCTGTGGAGAGTTGGTCCAAATTCAAGTCTGCTGATTGGTCCAAATTGGTCTGAACTGAAGCCTTCTGATCTGAACCTCCTGCTTGGCCCAAATCCAATTCTACTGCTGAATTCAAATCCAAGCTTGCTGTGGTCAGGGCAGATGCTGCCCAGCACTGGGCTGGACAAGTCCAGGAGAAGCAGGTGTCACGCGGAGTTCTTCAGAGCTTGGGGAGATGAGTCCATGTGACAGGGGGCTGCCCTGTGAGGACCCCAGGAGCCGCACACTGACCTGTCACTGCGGTTTGGGGAAGATGGATTGTTAATGGGTCGGATCTCTCCCCATCTCTGCCACTTCAGAGGCAGACTCCTCACTTCTTCAGAGAGGCCGGCTGACACCCAGATCATCTTCTGTGACCGTGGCCTGGAGAGTGGCCCTTAAAAAACCTGAGACATGGCAGAGGACCCCGAGGCTAGTCATCTTGCTTCAGAGGCCCCTAAGGAGTGAAAGGAAGATGGGGAAGAGCGTGACAGCTCCGGCCAGAGCTCCACCCGCTCTGCTACCAGAGGCAAAGGAGTCTGTGGGCGGGTCTTCCCTGTTGGGGGGGCTGCTGTGGGCGGAGCTTCCTAACCACTGGCTTGGATGTCTAAGAGCTGGGGAACTAATCTTTGTGCCCCTAAGGAACTTAGAAATGTTAACCTTTAATCTGATTATATCTTTGACAGAGGTGGAAAGTGATCTGTATTCATGTAGTTGTGCCTTGGCTGGGAAGCCACCTGTCCTTTGTGGGCAGAACGTCTTGTATTTTATTCTGAGGGTGCCTTGGCACAGAAGGTAACTCTCTAAGCAGGAAGCTGGAGTGTTGAGCTCAAGAGTGCCCACCATGATCCACGGTGCAGGCTGGGCCTCTGATGCTGGTGGAGAAGGAGGAGGGTGTGGGCTGCTTCCCAGGCACCATCTTGACTCACACTTGGGGCCAGGTAAAGGAAGACTGGCCAGGCAGAGAGGAGGCTGAGGCAGGGCTGTCTCTGGGGAGTCGGGGTGACCTTGGCTGGGTCTGACAAGAGACAGTGCTTTAGATTTCTCTCAGGTCAGAGCTGGTGTGCTGGCTGCCCCAGGCAGGGTGACTCAGGTGGGCAATCTCAGCAGCTGAGGCAACCCCTGGGGACCCCCCTGGCTTCACCCCTGCATCCTGAAGCACTGGTTTCCACTCCCACGGAGCAAACTGGGCAAGCGCCAGGCTCCGCAGCATGAGTCCTGGGGAGCAGTGCGCTCCAGGTAGGTCTTGGACCCTAGAGCTCTCTGACTTACAAAGCCAGGTGTGGGCTACTCCAGCAAAGCTTCAAGTCCAGGGAGCCAGAGCTCCTGTACTCTGGTTCCTGTGTCTCGTAGCCTGTTATTAGGAGCTCAATTTTGCTTTATTGAGCTTTATTGGGCAAGTTGTGATGTGGGAGTAATTTTGATTATTAGAGGAGTTAGACGGAGTTCATATCTTCCTTCCTTGAGGGCCCAGGTGATGCAATTGGGTCTAGTCCCATCTGGCTGAGCGCCACGCAAGGTGCGATGAACACGCCAGACAGGCTCTGCACTTGGCCGGCTTCCTCTCGCTCTCCTGCCTATACTGACCCTGGGCTGGGAGGTGGGCGTCTCCATAACTGTGAGTGATTATTAAGTGTACTACATGGGGCTCTTGTAGTCCATGCTCTGTGCTCCATCCTGGGGACCGGCTCGTCCACACTGGAGTGGCACCACATCCAATCCACCAGCTCCGCCAGCTCCTTGGGGCCCAGTCTGGCCCCATGACAAACCAGGAATTCAGCCTGGTGCTAGTCATGCCCACAGAGCCCTGGCCTTGACCTCTGTGTCCACACTGCTGACACCTGCACCTGCACTTGCGTGGTCTAGACCGGTGTTCCTGCTGCCTTCTCCCCTAGGGCCTGGCTTTCTGGGGCAGCCAGAGAACAGTTCCTTTCCCCTACTTCAGTGGTCACCAGGGCCCAGCCCTGCACAAGTCCTCATGAGCCGCACCAGGTTGGACGTGTGTCCCTGTGTGACTTCTCTTCTCCCACACTTCCTCCTCCAGAGTGCGCCCGAGCCTGCCCTGCAGTTTTTCTCCAGACTAACATGATTTTCACAGCATCCGCATCTGCCGAGCATGCCTGCCTGTGAGTGAACTTTCCCGAGAGGTCTTCCTGCTTTGTCACGATCACAGAGCCGACTCCCTACTCGGCCACCGCCCCAGCAGACTGCGGTCTCCTTGCCCTCACCAGCACCCCCAGGCAGCCCTGCATCTTCAGGTCTGCGGCCCAGACTAGACGCGTGCTCTGACCTGGGAAGTCCGCGCTGTGCTCCAGGCTGCTGTGGACCCAGCTCGGGCACTGTGCCAGCTGACACAGTGGAGAGGGTCTCTCAGCAGGGGCTCTCTGCAGCCAGCATGACCGCGTCGCATCCTTGCTTCCGTGTGATGACTCGGAGGCCCAAACCCCCTTGCAAAGGAACAGGGAACCTCAGGAGGGACACCGGTGCCTCAGGGGCCATCAGAGGCTTCCTGGCCATCAGAGTGCCCTCTGCTTCGGTCACTCCCCCATTCACATATGGCCCCACTGGGTCCGTTGAGTTCAGCACACACGGCACCCTCCAGCTCCGCTCAGCCAGTCCTGTGCCCTCTGCCCATTCCGGCTGAGCAGCAACCGGGGCTTCCAGCGGCCCTGCAGTGGGCTTCTGTCCAGGGCCAACTCTACCTCTGCCTGGCTTGGTTCTAGGGTGGGCAAAGCAGGTCTGTCACTGCCCAGGAGAAATGACTGTCCTTGCTTGTGGCAACCTCAGGACTGCGAGTGAAGCTCCTTTGCTGATGGGTCACCTTCCACCTGCAGAATGGATTCTGTTACTGTCAACATGTATTAAGCCACTTTTAAAAATATATTTCCTTCCTTAGCAACCAGCTTGGAAACTTCCTGGACGCTGGAGGAGGTTAAAGCATCTATGGACGTTCACCGCAGAGCTGCTCACGGCGCTGTCCACAGCTCCAGCCGTCGCCTGCAACCTGGATGAGCTTACACGTGTGTGCGTGTGTGTGTGTGCGTGTGTGTGTGCGTGTGTGTGTGCGTGTGTGTGTGCGTGTGTGTGTGCGTGTGTGTGTGTCACACCCCACTTGCTCTGACCAGTCCTCATGGATGTGGGTCATAGGAGTAATGGTAATTTGCACTTATTACTCATATTTTTTAAAGCTTTTCAAATTGTCTACTGTAAACGGTCTTCCATTATAATGAATACGTCCCACATGACATAGAAAACCTGCCTTGATCTTTGGACTACAGCTTCCTGTGTGCGCAGAGTTCCAAGGCATTGCTCCAACTGTGACTGAGCTGCAGAGAGGAGGCTGAGACAGGAGAGTGTGGCACAACTTTGCAGGCAGTATACTCAGCAAGCAAAAGTCAGTCAGTGATAACACAAAGTGAATGCAGAAGAGAGAAAAGGAGGAAAAGGGGCTCGCTGGGCTTCCAGTCCTGTTGGTTCTGCGCTGTATCTCTCACCGCCCTGTTTAGGTGTCCAAGGAGTGCCCGCAGCTCCAGGAGCCCAGCAGGGAAGCGTAGAGTCATTCATCTTGGTGGGGCCTGCTTGTCCCTGACCAGACGTCACATTCCCAGGAGCCTATGTCCCAGCATGGGGATTTTCTTTTGTTGTCAAAGGTAATTTAAGCTGCACATAATTTAGACTTTCAAAGTTCTGAATTGAACGTATTTACTCTTCGGAAGGGTCCAGAGAGAACGCGCCCAGCGTTTGTTTCTGAAGACTTCCTGAGCCTGTCTGCAGGGTGGGGCCGAGTCCTTCCTGACTCCCTGTCATGTGTCCCCTCCGAGAGGCCCCGGAGGCCCCACCCAGAGTGGCCCGTGTTCCTCAGGGTGCACAGGTGTGTGTGTGCTGGGTGCGGAGGAAGGAGATGTGGAAGAGATTAGGTGCAGCTGAGCCGGGAGATGGGGTGTCTGCTGCCCTGGGTTGAAGCTGAGTGTCACTCTCATGATCCTGAGAAAGGTCACCAGTCAGAGAACCCTGTGTCAGGGTCCAGCATCACTGATGGTCACCCATGGACATCAGGGGTCACCTCTTGTAATCCAAATGTTGTAATCCCCTTTCCCAACCTCCTCAAAGTCCAGAAAGCGTATGTTTGCAATCCCGCTGGAATGTTACTGGACTCCTGGTGAGTTAATCCCCATCTACCATGTCCAGTGCAACCCACAGTGAGAAGAGTCACTAAGAGATATTCATAGCCACAGGCAGCCAAGGGGTCCTAAATCCAATCCAGGTGAGGACTCACAGGACAAAGGCCTCACCAGAATTTATTAATGCATGAAGAAGGCAGTGGCTTGGGCGTGACTGACTGTGAGAATGGTAGGAATTACATGAATCTATGAGCTGAGCTGGCCAGGTGATCAGGAAGCTCTTCTGCAATATGCGGAGAGAAGGGTATGCAGAAAGACCAGTCTGCATAACTCAGTTAGGGTAGCATTTGCATGTTTAGGAGGCTGGTGCTTCAGTTTCTGGTATGTAAATCTTTGTGTCCTGGGAAGTCATAGCATCTCATTCTGAGGCTCAAACCCAGTTGACACTCCTGGAGCTATGTGGCTCTGCCATCCTGCCGTACTCAACTGTTTGTGGGAGACACAAGGCAAGGAAACAGGAAACTGTCAGCTGGCTTCAAGGATTACACATCAGCACCTCAGCCAGCCCTGTTTACTTAGAGCCAACTGAAGAGAGAAGGAAACAGCTTAGCCAGCGCTGTATAAACAGTACATGGAGACAGAGCCCAGTTTAACTAATGTAAAGGTGATGGTTCTGCATTCAAAGAAAGCTGTGCAAATCATCCTCTACAGCCACCCTTCCATGATCAGGGACTGGGGGTGTCCCATGGGTCCTCTCCTCCTTTAGGAAAAAGTACAGAGGAAACAGTTTCCTTTGATGAACAGCCCTGAGTTTCAGGATTACTGTTCAGGCTACAGACTAAAAGGATAGTTTCCATATTTACATTTTGTTTTAGTCAGGGTTTGCAAGAGAAAGAAATTAATACGGACACATAGGTTATAGGGTTATTTCCTAATATTCACCCAAGGAAGCCAAACACAAAAAGAGTACAGTAAATCTGTCCACACAGTAGAAACCCAAAGAATCCAGCTGAGGAACTGGATCCCACAGCAGTGTCCTGTACACGTCTAGCTGAAGACCCGGAGCCCTTGACAAAGTCCTCCACAAGTCCAGCTGGAGGCCCAGAGCCCATGACCATGTCTCATGCAAGTCTGTATCAAGGATCCGTACTAGGAAGGCCCACAGGTCAGGGGTGGAAGCCAGAGAGAAGGGTCTGCGCCAGCAGGCTGAGGGATCTGCACTGGAGCCAGGAAGTGATGCTCACGGTAAGGACCAGGGCTCCCCCTAAAAAAGCCACAGCCATCCTCAGAGCCAGCACGGTCCCAAGCTCCTCTGATGATGAGAACACTGAGTTTGTATCAGGAAGCCAACATGAGCTTGTCCGGGAGAATCAACAGCACAAAGTCCACCCCTCCAGCGACAAGAAGTGATGCGCAAAGTAAGGATGGCAGCTCCCCAAAGTGAACCGCCACCATTCCCAGTGGCAAAGCGGTACCTAGCTCCTCCGACGATGAGAACAGCCAAGTTCCTATCAGGAAAGAGGCCCAGTGAACTCCTCCAGGAGAACCAGCAGCACCACCTCTTCCTCACTAGTTCTACCTTTTATACTGTTGGCAGCAATCTGCAGGTGGACCGTCCACACCCAGCACCATGCTGATTCGGTTCAGCTGCGTGTCACAAGTTCCCAGCCAGTTGTCAACACACCCCATGTTTTATTCATAACCTTGGCAGAAAAGGAACAAAAGGCAAAGAGAGGTTGATCTTGGTTCGTGGTTTCAGAGCGCTCAGCCTGTGCTCAGCTGCCTTTCGGAGAAACGCTCCGGAGAAGGAAAGACACCTCCTGGCAGCCTGAAATCAGACAGGAGACGGCCAGCAAGGAAAGGGCAGGGTCTGTGGAATCCTTCAGATTCACCCCTGGAGACCTGGGTCCCTCCTCTTAACAGCCCACTCTGCTGTCACTCAACCATGGATGAACCTGTGGGTGAAGCCAGCCCCCTGGAAACTTGCTGTGATGGGACCAAGCCTGTAGGCACCAGGCTCAAGGCAGCAGGGGAGGTGAGCTGTGGGAGTGGTGCCTACCCTACAAGGTGCACACAAAGGCACTGGGGCCACCCTACAAGATGATCTACTTTTACCAGCCGGCTGGCACAACACCTTGCTCCAAATTCACTTCCCTGATCTGTAGGCAAGTTGCTGGTTCTCCTAAAGTTGCTCAGGTCACTTCCATTAGAAGTCAGCTACAGAGAGCCACATCTTTGGCTACGTCATGAGCATACTCTATGGGAAGGACAGGAGAGACTGAGGGATCTGCTGGCCAGGGCCAGGGGAAGAGAAGCAGATCTGGGGGGCCAATGTGGCTGTCCCAGCTGGGGTGGCTTCCAAAGCAGACTGCAGGTTGGCAGTGATGCTTTGTGTCCTGTAATATTCCCTTGGATGAGCAAAGAGCAGATGAGAATCCAGCTGCCCTGGACCACCGTGGCCAGCACAGCCCCCCCCCCCACTACTGCACCTCTTAGCAGCTGTGGGACCCGAGTTCCTGAGGCCTCAGTCACCTTGATGGCCCCATCCTGTTCCTCCCTCACACCTATGTCTGGGAACTTCTGTGGTGCTGAACTGAACCTGCCTCTCAACTCTGGGTCCCAGCTCCAGCCCCGGCTGCTCTGTCAGTGCAAACCTGGAACACTGCCCTTGTGCAGACTGAGCCCCTGCATACTAGGGCTGCCCTAGGATCCCCGCTGCTGATGGGAGAAGACGGACTTGGCGAGGCCTCTGGGGCCATCGTGACATTTTAATCACCACTGGTGTTCACAGGCAAGGGTGCTCCCTGGCTAACAGGAGTGTATCTGCCTCCTGTGAGACTGTTCGCATAGTGATCACGCCTGCGTCTGCCCTGTGTGCTGCTGGTGCCGCTGCTTCTGAAGCTCTGGGTGGTGCGCTCTTGTCTGCTCGCATTCCTGATCTCTGAGTCTGCAGCAAGCGAGGACATCAGTGGGGAGCAGGCACTCAACGGCGCCCCCATCCCTGCTGCTGAGCACTCTTGCATCCCACAGGGACTGTGGCACTGTGGTGACTGTCTTACTCCACCAGGGGTGGTGGAAGTGCCCCCTTGAGGCTGCACACAGGCCTGACACCCCTCCCCCAGCGGGGAAGGCTGCAGACAGGACCTGAGGCCCCCACGTCCAGCACAGGCTGCTGCCGGATATGAAGACCCCAGGTCTCAGACAGCATGGTTGGATGCATGGGTGATTTCTTGCTTTTAAACTACTTGAGGGCTTTTGTGTTCCTGACTTCAAATAGAGCTGAATTTCTAACCTGTGCCGGCTCCGGGGTGGCCTTTAGCCCCGTGCTGGGCTCTGTTCAAAGCTCTGGGTACAGGCGGGCACGGCTTCATTTGCAAAGACAAGGGCTGGGGGCAGGGGCCGCATGCCCCAGGCTTAGCGCAGAGCCCTAGGACGGTCAGCCCCAGCCCATTTCTTTCAGCTGACCTGCTGGCTCACTGCCTCTTGACCTGTGACACCCTCCAATTGTTATGGAATCAATTCAGCTGAAATTAAAAAGGTGTATTTGTATTTGCTTTACACCCTTTGGCTCAGGTGTTTGTGGGGTGACCTTTCAGTATTGGATTCTGGCTGCTGATAGCACACAGCTGGCCAGATTGCTTTCCTGATAAATAACGAACACCTTCTGAGGGGCGGGGAGAGGGCTGCCCTGCCAGGCCCCCTCCGGAGGGCTCAGTCCCGCCTCCCGAGGGAAATGCAGCCTCTCAGGAGCCCCTCACCGAAACTTAATTTTACTTGCAGTGCATTTGTGTGATTTGCAAGAGTTTGATTTTTAATGTTTTTATTTTGGCAAAATGCATATTACATAAAATTACCATTTAACTACATTAAGACGTTTGCTTTGGTGGCATTAAGCACAGTCAAACTGTTGTGTAACCCTCACTACTGTCTATTTGCAGAACCTTTTCATTGTCCAAACAAATGCTTGAACCCTTAAAAGATAAACCCCCATCTACTTCCTCCCAGCACCTAGAAATTTCCACCCCTATTTCCCTGTCCCCAAATTTGCCTAATCTTCCCAATCTTGTCAGTGTTCATTGCGCTTCATAACCAGGAATTGAGTTTTAGTACTTTCCTTTATTCTGCCTCATGCAAATGGGCTAAAATTTCTTTAAGGAAAAATAGATAGCAGTCTACTAGCAATCCAAAAGGCCCATGGAAAGTATACTTTTCTGAAAATGAAAGCATCTCATCTGCTTTCGGAGTCCAGAAGTTAAAAGATTACTGAAAGATGTTCCCGAAATTACCACTGGCTTGGCCCTGGGCAGGACTCCAGAGACTAAGGGACTGATGCTCTAGGTGTGTCAGAACCCAGACAGGAGCGGGTTCCGGACTCGCAATCATCACCTTTGTTTTTATGCTTCTGTCATCACTGTAATTCCCACCCTGGAGTCATAACTCTATAAAACTGATTGTCTTCATTTTTTTCTCATTGCAGGGACAAAATACTCACCACCCACAAGCTGAAGGGAAGAGGAGTTTATTTGGCTCATAGTTTTTGTGCAGGTTTCAGTCCATACTTGAGCACATGGGGCACTGGGGCTTACAGACATGAACCATAACACTGGCTAACGCTGCTCACCTGCTCAGATATTTACCAAAGGGTGTAAGACAACATAGAGCAGGTAAATGATAACAGCCCACCGGGATGGTAAGGTAAAAATGGACCTTTATCTAGCTAGGCATCTGTGTATCCATCTCTTAACCGGAACCTGCTGTTTCTTTTTAAATCTGAGCTAAAGACTACTAGGTAAAGCTAGAAGTAGCCCCGTGAGACCTTGGCAGAGTTCGTGAGTTCATTGGATATGTGTTTCTGATGTCCAGTTTCCTGCGTCTCTCTCTTTAAACTAGCTGGTCATTCTCTGACTCACCACCTCACAGCCCAGCCGCTGAGGTCCCAGTGCTCTGAGAAAGACAAGGACATAGGCACCAGGTACAGGGCAGACCCTCCCACTCGGTCCTTCCTGAGTCTCAGGGCCAAACACAGGACCTGGTGCCAGGCAGGTGAGACTTGACCGGGTAATGATGACAGTGACTGAGTTACTGGTGATCCTGGTGATGGTGGCGAGGATGATGGCTGTGGTGGTAGTGACAGTGCAGTGGTGAGGATGAGGTGCTGATGGTG
>PVJX010039633.1:0-15642 GCA_004027295.1 Dolichotis patagonum
AACCACACAAATATACACGTGCGCACACGCTCGCAGGGCAAACAGCAGGGAGGGAGTGTCCTAGGGTCTCCACCTTCAGCTGCAGCTGGAGTCCTTCTGTTTTCGGACCTTGTCTAGTATCCCAGTCCACTGCTACTCCATGCATTCCAGTGGCCTCTATGGTCTGTGTTTAGTGTCTGATTTAGGTGAAGGTACCCTCTGTCTGGTCTGGAAAGAACTTGGTATTTGTTCCATCTGGCCTGTTGCCCTGGAAGCAGACTCTTGATGGAGACTTCCTGATCGGAGAATTCTCCATCAAGGAGTCAGCATCCATCCCTGAGAGGGAAAACAGGAGGTGAGAGTGGGGAGAGAAGAAGTTGAACTGCAGTGGGGTTGCTCCAGATGAGCAGTGGATTCCATGGGGACCTCTCCGAACTGTGGTGGCCCACCTGAGATGGGTGTGCGGAGGCAGGGCCCTTATACGCCAGCATCCACCCATCATTGCTAGCTGGCTACCCATGGGAGTGGATGTGACAGTGGGTAGAACCAACTCTGCTGGCAATTCCAAGAGGAGGCTGGGCTGAACGTCTTCAGAAGGTGCCACTGCCAGTTAGAGACCTGGTGACCTCAGCTGGGAAGGAGAATCTGGAGGGGGACCTCACCAGGTCCACTGTGAATGGCCTCACAGAACCTGCTGCTTTAGATTAAGGCCTCCAGATGGGAGAGGGAGGAGCCACAGTGGACTTTCAAGTTAGGGGAGGCTGGGAGATGATTATGGCTTATGGCTGTGCCTCGGGTCCCAGAGGCACCTCTAGGCACCTCTAATAATTCCCAGTCACACACATGGACATATACCCAGAGTGGTCACTGTGTCCCTGCTTTTGATTCAACTTGTGTGTGTGTGTGAGTGTGTGTACTACACAATGACCCTAGGGGCTTTGCGCTAAACTGCACCCCTAACCCTTTGCCCTTTAAAAAATATTTTTGAGGCAGAGTCTTACTATGTCACTAAATTACCTGGGCTGGGCTGGAGTTTGCAATCCTGTCTCTGCTTTCCAGAGTGTCAGGATTCCAGGCCTGCACCAGTACACACACTGGCATGATTCGACTTTTTAACATACTACAGTGATCCTTCCCCTTGAGTCTGAGCAGAGAGAAAGCAGTGTGCTCTCAGCTTCAGCTCTCAGTTTCCTCTGCTCCTAGCTTTGTGAAAGGATCAGTTTAGGAATCACCACCCTCATCTTTCATGTGAGAAAACAAAATGAGGGGGTTCAGCAACTAGCTTGTGGTATACAGCTATGGGTGGGGAACTGAAACCCCAGAAATGGCAGTATCCTTTTATAAGAATCACTGGCAGAAGAAGTAAGCCTTAGGCTATAATCTAAGGGTCTTCACTGTGGTAGATAAAATTATTGTTTCTCGCTGTGACTCTATCCCTGTTAGGGAATGATCCATCCATAGCTTTTGCCATGGAACTTGGCCGTTCTTCCTACTAGTGTCAGTTATTATTCATACCCAGTCAGTGCTGGACTTTGCCATGAGACTGGCTTTGGCCAATGGAGTACAAATAGCTGTGACGTGGACTGAGGCTTTCCATGTGATTGCATGGTTTGGCCTGGCCTTTTATGCTCTAGCCATGGCCTTGTGCTGCACTTATGCTGTATAGCTATTTGTCTGGATGAGTGCAATAGATTTGAACCAAAATTTACAGTCTGGAGCTGAGTCCAATGGACCTGAACTCAGTTAAATTACAGCTTACCTGTAGATTTGTGAGTGAGAAAGGCAAATGTTTATTGTCATAATCTACTGATGTTTGGAAGCCTGTTTGTTACACAGGAGGATCATAATGCTAGCTGACTGATACATTAACCCTTATTTTTCTGTATAATTATTGGGAAGTTTACACACACACACACAGACACACACACTCAGGCCTAAATCCCAGAGACTCTGATTTAACTTCCTAGGGTACAGCCCAACTATTAGTATTTTTCTTTATGGCCCCTAGAAGATAGAGGATAAGTCAAGGCATATCTATGTGTGTTAATCAGGGCTGAGCCTTTGCAAAATTATAAAATCTTTACTGTACATCCCTCTCTTTTCAGTGCTCCTCTGTCTTAGGGCTCGGGCCGCCAGTTGCTATCAGTGCCCTTTCTTTTTTCCTTTAGACCCTATTTTCATTGTTCTTTTATACCACAGTGTGAATTCAAATAAAGGAGTTGCTTTTCCTGGTATCACTTGCAATTCAAAATTCATCTCTATACTATGGAATAAAAGACTTACCTCCCATTAAAATATTTGTAGGAAAAACTGGGCAGAAAAGCAAAAGAGTTTTGAGGTTCCAGGCACGTTATCCCCAGTCCCTTTCATACCAGGCTACCAGACCTACCAGAAGTGAGGGGGCATGGGATGGAATGAAAAGTCATTCTTGTCAATTTCTGAGACTTAGATTGCTCATGGAATTTGTTCCAATGCACAGAATTGGGTGGGATCCAGCCATGGTGGTGGCCCGCCTGTGTGGGGATCTTCTGGAATGTTCCAAGGGAGTGTAGCTACTGTTTTTGGCAATTGATGCCTGTTTTCCACACCCACAGGCTCCCCAATCTCCTAGGCCACAAACCAACCCTGAAACAAGATGGACCTCTCCTACCTCTTGATCCTGAGATCTCCTCAGCCATTCCCTTCACCCCCCCATTGCTCCTCAGGGTCCAGATGGCCCTGCTTTAGGCTCTCCAACCCCAAAGGGCTGATATTACCCTCTCTTGCAGGCAACAAAGCTTGATTATCTACAAATGGGCCCAGACCTTTAAGTCACAAAAATTCCTTTTCACATTGGCTTCCGGGAAGCCCACATGGGCCTGGCAGCTCTCCACTTTTTATCCTTGAACACAGAAGGCCTATTTCATTTAGCCTGGTGGCACGTTGTGCCTCAGTGTGACTCACACTCCCAAAGGGAACCTGAGAGAGTCCTTCCTACTTCTCTAAGTAAAGTAGTAGGGAAAATGCAAGTTTAATCTCTGGCGGGCCATTCTGCTATTACCTTTTTCCTCGAAGTTCAGATGTTACAAGAGAAACCGGCATTTAAAAATGCAATAGCAAGCACTATTCTCAATACATTCCTGGTGTTTCTTTTGGGAATTGATAGCACTTGGGCTGGCATTGCGATATACCTTACAGGTCTCCTTTAGAGAGGAACTGGTTGATCTAGCCTTTGGAAGTGGTGGTGTGCCTTCAGTGGGCAGTGTCTACAGGGACTACCTCAGCAGTAGTGACATTAGGTAACACCCCGTTCCTAGGGCAAAGTAATAAATACAGTGGTGTACAGATCTGGCCATTTCAGCCTGATGCAGGACAACTCTGAAAGGTCATTACAGCTTCAGGACTTTCCCTGGGGACCGAGGTCAGGACACTCTGGAATGGCCAGGCCACCTTTTGCTAACAATGAATGCCCTGTTCCAAAGGGCTGCTGGTCTAGTGCAGTGGCGGTGAATGTATGGGATGTGTGCTGCAGTGGGCTGTTTGTTATCACTGAAAACTCTAAAAGATCTGTCATCACTGGTCTAGTGCAAGCTGAAGAGTGTCACCCTGTCCTTACCTTCCTTGGATTCCCTCCTGGGCTACAATGGACTTCAGTCTTGCTTGGTATTTGAGACAACAGTCCACAGACCTGTGGTCACATGTTCCTTGTCCCCAAGAGGAAATGTCCCCATATCTTAGCAGTCATCATCTTATAAGAATAAATTCTGTTCATCTTTTGACAGAGAGTATGCATAATCCTTAGAAGAATTAATTCTTGATAATGGGTGGTCTCATAAATGACTAGATAACACACTCAGAATCACCAGATGATGAGGATAATAATAATAATTATACCAAGACAATAGTGCTGTATTTATTTTAAATAGTTGTTTACCTTCCTCTTCATAGAATGTGGAATGGGGTTATTAGCAAGTGGGAAATTTTCCTGCTTCTTATATCTTCCCTTGTAGGAAGATCCTTTCTGAGCACCAAGATGGACCAAAACCTGCCCAGGTGAGGTAGATGGAGGGGAAGTAAAGTTATGATTTGGATGGAAGGTGGTCCCCAGAGGCCTCATGGTCTCACCAGGCAGAGCTTTTAGAAGGTGAGCGAATCAAGAGGGTGATATAGCTGACTTGCTGTTGGGAAGTAGGATCTGTTCAGAAGACGTAGGCACTAGGGGCATGACCTAGAAGGGTTTATCTTCTTTCCAGCTCCTCCTTTCTTTCCATATTTCCTGGCTGCTATGATGTAAGCAGCTTTCCTGCAGCTATGCCGTCTGCTATGCCACTTCAGCCTTGGAACCAATTGTGGACTGTAACTGTGCACCAAAAGTGGAGGAGATCCACTGCAACCCCTGCTGACAGCCACTAGGAGCACAAGTGAAGCCATTGTGGGTGTGCAGCTACAGCTGAGCCTCCAGATGACTAAAAGTGACCCAAGTGTGAGTGGGTCACTCACCCTTTCCAGTCACCCACAGACTCCTGAGAAAAATAGTCATGGTTCTTTTAAACCACTAAGTTTGGGATGGTTTGTTATGTGGCAATAGCTAACTAATACACCCTGCAAAGAGAGTCAGCAAGAGCATGCAAGAGAAGTGAGTATCAGCTCCCCTGGAGTTGATGACTTGTGCTTCACCAAAAGGTCAATGGTTGAGAGAACTAGCTTAGGATGGGGAGCTCTGTAGTGTGTATGCTGGAGCTGGTTTGGGCAGTGAAGTTCTAGAATCCTGGTATGGCTTCACAGTACTTGGCACTACCCTTCAGAATCTGTGTTTCCCTGTGCCCAAGACTCTGATGGCCTTGGTGGAGGTGTGAGACATGAGAGCATTAAGAAGCAGGACTCTGTGGTTTCAGAGTGTGTCTTAGTTACTTTCCTTGTTATTGAGACAAAATATTCAACAGCCCAAGTTAAAGAAAGAAGGATTCATTTTATTTAGCTCAGTCTGTAGAGGTTTGTGTCCATAGTTGGCTGGCTCCAAGGCAGGGTGGTTCATGACAGAGGGGCAACCATTCATGGTGGTGAGAGATAGCAAAATCAAGTGAGAGAGAGAGAAAGAGAGAGAGAGGGAACAAGTCTCTTTCTGTCCCTTGTACGTAGGATACCCAACCCATGGTGGGTATAGGGTGTAGAATTTACTCCCTTAATCCCAGCACTGGACCATGAATCAATCACAAACTCTAGATTCAGCCACCTCTGAGCCTGCCCCCCCAATGATTGCGTGAGGCTTTGGGGGTCCATCTAGACACAAGCCATAATGGAGTGTTTCTGTAGCAGGGAAGAAGTAAGAGGTGTTGGTCATCATGTTCCCACACTCAGAAGTGCAAGCTTGGGGGTGTGACAGAGCCACAGAGAAAACATGTCATACAGGAAACCCCCAACTCATTATTTAGGGTATAGACTGAAAGAAGGGCCTGGGCTCTGTGATGTTTTCAAAGCCACCTAAAATAGAGTTTTGTCTTTTGTGTGTGAAATATAAAAGAATGAATGAACAAGACCTCATAAATTGGGTTGGGGAAGACTGGGGGGATGAAAAAGAGAAGTCTTTCAATTGTTGAGTCGACCACCTAATAATATTAATTTCCAAAGCTTACAGAGTGCCTACTGTATGCCAAGCAGCGTGCTAAGTGCTTGGCATGCCTTGTCCCATTCACTCCAAATGACAATCCCTAGCAGCACAGTACTGTGATCACCCCACTCCATGACAGACATAAGTCAATTTAAAGTGACATAAAGTTGGGTTTTCCCAGAAGCAGAACCTGAGCCAAGACTTGAGCGTAGGTGATAAATGAGAAGGGTTGATCTTGCAAAAGACCGAGTAGGAAGTGGGACAGAGAGTTGGGAGGAATAAGCAGGTTACTGGGCAACTGGTGAGTGACTGGTATTTGGGCTTACTGGAGAACTTTGGGAGAGAGTGTAGAATGGACTGTAGAGTTGTCTTACCCACTGGCGAGGGAGCCAGTGTATCCCAGAAGTTTCCTCCAACTTTTGATAACACTGTCTTCAGAGGTGAGTCCTCCGAGTCTCACGTTTCCTGGCACCTCTGTGCTGCCCCGTGGAATGCTCTATTTGTTCTCACAGTAGAAAAAGCCTTCAGGCTTCCCACAGTTTCCTCCAGCATGAACCTTACTGCCAGCTTGTCTGGAGACAGTGAGTGCCAGTGCATGCAAACTGGGCACTGGCAGCAGCTGCTACCTTAAGGACTTGCCTGGGGGGGTCATCTCAATGGTAAGTGGTGGAGCTGCAATTTGAACCCAGTTGGCTTGAGTCCTGGTGTGTGTCTTTGATCTCTGTGTTCCCTAGCTTCACTATTGGTGGAAAACAGCAGACACAGGTAGCTTCTTTTCAGAAGGTCCATTTGGAAGGGTGTTAAAATAATCCTTCTAATAAAGGTAAAGCCATACTTCCACACCTTGAAAGGACATCAGTGAGTCTATAAAATAAATATATCCTTCCATGACCCTGAGCTGCTGCTGTGGTTTTAGAAGATGCTCTTGGCAGATGCTGCCTGGTACTTGAAGCTCTGCCAGGTTGACAGCATCCCCTGTGACAGCATGTGACTGGCCCTGTCCTGGCAAGGGGGCTGGCAGTGAAGGCCCTGGGGTTTCTCACCGTGGAGAGCAAGGCGAGCTTCTCCACTGTAAACGCCTTCAGTGGGCTGCGGTGAACCAAATGTGTAAGCGCAGCGTGGTAAGGCCAGTGTGCTAAGACTCATCACCACTGGTTAGGTCCTCAGCATGGCTCCCCAGCCCCAAAACACTGCTGGCTTGGGAAGTGGGCATCATGGAGAGTAAATAGAGCCACAGAAAGGGGCAAGAGCGGCAGGGCTGATAACCTGGAGTCTCAGGAAAGCACAAACCCTGAGGAAGCAGAGATTACCTGGCTGAGCTGGGGACAGCCTTTGCGATCCAGCCCTCAGGCTATCAGCAAACCCAACCTGCCTCCAGGCGCTAGGCCCCCAGTGGGCTGAGCTGTGTATGGGATTGGGAGAAGCAGCCTTAGGGACAATCAGGGTCTAGAAGTGGCAGAGCCCAGGGCAGGCAGGGTTCCATGCTGTATTCTTTGAAGGAAACTGAGGTCTAGCTGTTTGAGCCATGCTTGCTGAGAGGGAAGGGTAGTATTTCCAAACTGGTGGCAAAATAGGGGCAGGACAAACAGCCATCAGGTGTGGCTTCTGTCCCTTCTTTCCCATAATCTGGTTGTGTGTATTTGTGTGTGTGTGTGTCTGTCTTTCCCCTCCCTTCTTCATCCAAGCCTTCAGTTTCCATAGCAGATGCATTTTGGAGCAAGCAGGAAATGCCTCGCCATCTCTCTGGAAATAGATGTTCTTTGAACCACCCTCATCAGTATGATGAAGAAATAGAGAGCAGATCTAATCTATCGGTGCGTTTTTCTAATTACCAGATTGATTTACCAGAGAAATCTCCTCAAGAATTTGACTTCTCGGCAAGGTCTTTACAAGCTCTAAATTTGCTCTCTGGAAAAAGTCCCACGAAATCCAGACAGATTTGGGGGAACTGTGTCCCTCTAATCAGGGTGCAGAGCTTATTTGTTTTCTAATGGAATCTGAATAGAATTGAACGCACAGCCACTCCGTGCGGAGCGCATTCATATTTTTAATTAACAAATTAGGAGCTATTTTGTTCCCCCTTTGAACAGCAGTCATGTGGGCCTGGTTCCTTTTCGGCCAATTTAGTCAACTCGGATGATTTTAATTACAACAGTCACGAGCACCAGAAATTCCTGCGTCTGACAGATTCGCGACCTGGTCCATTGACTCTCATTTAAAAGCAAGTTCTCCATGAACAGAGATCTCCGAGGGCGCCAGTGGACGTCAGGAGAGGGGGCTGAGTACCGTGCCTTCGGGCACAGGCAGCCTCATTTTCCACGTTGAGATCGTTAGTCCTGATTACAAGGTGGTCAGCTGTCCCCCGCCCCACCTTCCCATTTTTAAAACACAGCAGCTCTCCACGGAAGTGCTGCGGAAGTGGGTTTGAAGCGCCTGGCCGTGCTGGTTGGTGGACCACACTTTGAGTAGCAAAGCTTTGGCTGATTTATCTATTTCTGAAGGGTTGCAGAACCTAAAACGAAGCCAGTGGCCTAAAAGACACTCACATAAAGCACAGGCATGGTGACCAGGTTTGAAAGTGGGAAGACAGGTGGGAGGGAGAATCTTGCTTCAGTCATAGCATCTCTCTGGGGTGCTGCAGCAAGAGAGACCCCAACCCTGTCATGTGTAATCCTCCTCAACATGTTCCCTATGCATCTCACATGCCAAAGCCTTTGAGACATCTTCTGTAGCGTCACCTTCCAATACGAGACAGCCAGGCCTGTGGGCAAAGAAAGGGCTCTCCAGTAGGCTCGTGTAGCAGGTTGCCTGGGTGAGGTCTGAGACTTTGAGGGTTGATGGAGCCAGCAAATCACACTGGGAACAGAGTCCATTCTGGAAACAAATCTGTCCCCCAGCCATCTGAGTGCCAGCAGAATGGATGCTGAATTAGCAAAGCTGAGAGAACCGGGGAACACAATGTTCCCTGAGAGGTTGCAATCAAAAGGGTCCCAGCCCCCCACCCCCTGCCGAGGAGTCTGTGAATTTATGATGTGTCGACAGTTTGAGCCCCAGCACATAGCAGTCTGATGGGCTACAATTAGGAGAGTGTGTTAAGCCCCTCCCTAGTCCTCCATCATGTATTCATGGAATTTATGTGGTTTCAGCAAAGTGAGCAATGTGCACATTTGGGGCAGGAATTTTAAAACCATGATGTCATCATCCCTGGAGAGGTGGCCAGGAGAGGAGAAAAGAATAACAGTAAAGATGAAGGAAAAACCCCAAGCTGACTTAGATTTGGATTCAAAACAAACTATGTGTCATAATTATTTTTATGGCATTTTTGAGGCGATTGGAAATTTGGAGCACTAGGTGTTTGATATCAAGGAGGTTTTGTTAATCTAGGGGTGTCAGAATGGTATTATGGCTATGTTAAACTGACAGTCCTTATCTTTAGTGATGCACACTGAAATATTTATGGATGAAATGATCTGATGTCCAGGATTTGCTTGAAGATAATACAGAGATGGGAGGAATAGATGAGGATGTGAAAGATTGATCACACATTGACAATTGTCAGAGTTGTGTGATGGGTGCATGGGAATTTATTATGTAGGTATATCTATTTTTGTATATGTTTCAAGTGCTCCTATTAAAAGGTTAAAAAAACTAGTGCACATCATTCATTTTGCTGATACCACATATATCCCACAAATATGTGATGGAGAGGGGAGGAGGAGGGAAAAGAAGAGAAAGCAAGAAGAGAGGAAATTCAGTATTGTGGAAAAGATACTGCTTCCTATATCTTGGGTATTGTCTGAATGTGCCCCTAAGGGTTCACATATTGGGAGCCATTCCTTGATGTGGGGATGTGGGAGATTATGGAGCTTTAAAGAGGCAGGCACTGGTGGAATGTAATCACGTCACTGGAGGCTCTGTCTTCGGAAAAGCATGTCTGGCCCCTGCTTCTTCTTACTATGTGCTGTCTTCTCGAGTGTGCTCTACCATCTGCCATGATGTGATGTAGCCATGGGGGCCTCCCCAGAGCTGAGCAGATATTGGTGCTGTGCTCCTGGACCTCCAGAACTGGGAGCTAAAGAGACCTCTTTTCTTTATAAGTTCCCAGCTTCAGATATTTTGCTGAAGCAATGAAAAAGGGACTGATACGTTGTCTCCTTTTCTCCTACACTCTGGGCTCAGAAAGAGAAGGAAAATGATCAGAACATGATGAGCCAATCCAACCACACCTTGGCAGTGCCGTAAAGCAAATGACCGAGACTTCACTTTTGAAGAATGTGTGGGAGCTTTAGTCTTTTACTCTGTCTGAGGAAAAAACCTCAGCCTATTCCAGAATATATTTCCATAGTTCTGATTTACTGTATCCATTTGTCTCTGTGAATATCCTTCTGTCTTTTCAGGTAAGTAGGAATTTAGGGATGACATTATTGATTGTTAATCTGGGGGTGTCAGAATGGTCCTTACCCAGGGTTTCTAGACCAGCAGTACCAAGCAGATCAGGAGCTTGATCTTGAGAAAGTCAGGGTGAGGTTCTGAGTTGCAAAGGTGGACTATACAATGTCCATCATAGCCAAAGCTAACCAAGGTGACAGTGACTAGTTAGCTTTGAATTGAGTTGTCAGGGAATGGTGAGGAGAAGGGTAATCATGTGACTAGGTGGGATAGGAAGGGGTACAAACATGTGTTTCAGTAATTTCTGCTCACATTCACCAAAGTTTCCAACAATGGCTTTCTTTGATAGCAGAAATCAATCTGACTACCTTTAATAATAACAGTTAAATTTTATTGAGCATTTACTATGAACCCAGCACTGTGCTACCACGTTATATGATTAGTACTTTTGATGGTGGTATCGATATTATTCCCATTTTCAGATGAAAAATTGTGGCCTAGAGAATTTAAGCAATATGCTCAATTTTGCACTTTAGTCCCCTTGTGTACCTCACCTTAGTCCTGGCCCCCGTCAGGGTTCAAACCCAGTTCTGTACCATGTCAGCATCTATACTCCAGAGATTTTTCTCTTTAGAAGGGGATTGCTTGAATAAGGTGGGTGAGGGTTTGTGATTCAGGGAGCAAGAACTCTAGCCTGGACTGGGTGGGATAAAGGAGGAGAAAATAATTGATCATGTCTTTGCATCATCCTTGAACTTTACATGATAGGATTCTGGACTTTATTGTAGGTACTGTTCTCTCTGCAGTAACACCTTACCTTTCTGGGGAGACTGAGTAGTGGAGGTGGTAGGTTTTCCTACCTGAGCCTGTCCAGCTCCAAATCTCTACACTCGAACACTAGAGAATTTCACCTCAAATTTCCCTTTGTCAGTATCATTTGCACCAACGATTAGTCTTGATTGTGGGAACTTTCCCTGATGTTTGTAGCTATTTTAAAATTAGATAAAGACCTTCATGCAGATGTTTTGTCCTGTATGTACACTGCTGATAGGAAAGTAAATTAGTCTAACGCCCTTACACAGCTGCTTAGTAATACCTGTTAATGCTAACCCTAAGTTACCTCCCCCCCAACCAACAACTGCACTGGTACATATATGCCACGGAATGGACATAATTAACATCTTGATTCATGATCGCTCCAAACTGGAAACTATTCAAACACCCATCAATACAAGGATGGAGAGCTAAGCTGGAATGTAGCACAGCAGCAAGATGGAAGGGTCATGGATGAGCCTCATAGACAAAACGTTGATCAAGGAAGGCAAGCATGAAAAAGTATGTTATGTGCAATTTATTACATTTATATGAAACTCAAAAACAGCCAAAATGTATCTATGGTGATAAGAATCGAAACAATGGTTGTCTTTAGAAAGTGATTGGGAATAGGTGCAAGGGGGATGTCTGGGTTGCTGGTGATGTTGTATCTCTTAGTTATTGAATTAAAACAATATATATTAGCTTTCCCTCTCTTTCACTTGGAGTAGTGTTTAATCTCTTGATCTTGCAATTGCAAACTATAGCACTGATTTTAGAAAGCTTAAGCAAATCTGTAAATGGTAGTGGTACATGCCTGTAATCTCAACATTCTGAAAGGCCAAGGCAGGAAGATCACAAAGTGAAGCCCAACAGGGGCAACTTAGTGACTTAGCAAGCCTTGTCACAAAATAAAAAAAGGGCTAAGGATGTCACTCACTGAGAAGGCCCTGGGTTCAATCCCCAGTACTTAAAGTTTCAGCAGAAAGAGTTTTATTAAAAGATATTAATTAAGTAGGTATTGGATCCCAGATAGGGCTGAAACTCTGGCCTTGGTTGCTTCAGAGCCAGGGCAATACACCCAAGACAACTTAGCAGGCAGCACCCAACCACACACAATGAGCATTCTTCCTGAAACAATCCTGACTGTACGACCTAAAACTCAACATCTTTGATTCTCAGCAATGGGTGCCAGAAAATCAGACTTGGTTGTCTCAAACCAGAAGCTTCTGTCACCGTTATTCCACTAAATCGATGTACTTATCTGGGGTTTATGCTTTCCACTGGCCATATCTGCATCCTGATCTTATTGGATGTGAATGATTGGTGGAATGCAGGTCATGTGCCTGACCCCTGACACAGAGGATCCTGGGAATTGTAGTTTATAGCTTTCATGCCCTCTGTTAGAGAAAGGCAAGCTAAAGGTGTTGTACTGTGTGCTAAGTGAGCCCACTACACTTGCCTTTTGCATTTTTTCCTTTTCATGGGGACCTAGGTAGTCGGCACTAGGAAAAGAGTGCAGCAAATCTTGTCCCTAGTAAGGAGGCTGGTTGCCCTTGTTCTATGTGGCATTTGTACATTTAGCCCTGCATGACCCCCCTTCCTCCCAATGCCCTGAAGCAGGCCTCTGTTGGCTCCAGATGAATTCCTTCACATGGTTGACTGAAATGAATGAAGTCACTGATTTGGAAAACACAGTAGAACCACAGGCCAAATTTCACCCATAAGAGAGAAATATGAATAACTCTCAGGACACCTGAGGGGATTTGTTCGAGTATGCTCTTCTATTATTTCCTGAAAAAATCAGAGCCTTCTACTTAGAAATTGTATTTGACAATTGCTGCCGATTTTCAGCAATTCAATCAGACAGATGTGTTTTGATTCATTAACGTGCTTTGTAGGGAGGCTACTGTATTTATGTGAGTGTGGCTGGAGAAGCCTTGTAGGGTAGAAGTTGGGAGGCGGAGGTGAGAAACTAAGTGAGGAATCTATTTGCATCTGAGAGGGAGTTGAGTTTAAGGAGAAAGAAGCATGGAGAAAGCCAGGGAGATGGCACAGACCTGAGGCTGCCTGATAGAAGACCATCGAGAACATGACCACACTCATCATGAGCTTGGTGAAGAGGAATGGTTTGTGGACTCTCAGGATTTTGATTCTCCAAAACCGAAGGAACCTCAGTATCTATATTTTTAACAGACCTTCTTGATTATCATGATGTCCCTGGTTTCAGGAAGTAATGGTGTGGAGGATCAGTCAAAAATCTATATTGACAATATCAGAACTCCTGTGTATTAGTCAGCTTTGTCATTGCTGAGACCAAATATGTGACACCTACAATTTAAAAGAGAATAGGCTCATTTGGGCTCATTGAAAGATTCAGTTCATGGTCCACTGAGTCCAAACATCAGTAGAAACATCAAGGGGATGGGGTGAGTGGAGTGAAGCTCCTCTCTTCCTGGTAACCAGGAAGTTGGGCATAAGGGAGGAGCACCAGTGAGAGATCTGTCCTGGTGGTTCCCCAGGGACTTATTTCCACTATCTGGGCCCCACTTCCTAAATGAATACCAGTGGATTCCTATAGTGCTCCCATGACCAATCACTTCTCCAGGAGTCTCTTTATCCAGTCAACTTAATTATGTTTTACTGTTGGACTCTGTTAGGCTGACATGCTTTTAAGATAACTTCATGTATATTTATTTACTTCCTCTACAAGGACAGTTTTGAGAGACCCTCATCTCTTGACAATTTTTTCAAGCTTTCCCAACTCTCCTACCCACATTAATGCATTTCAGAAATGGAGGGATTTGCAGCAATAGATGTTTCTAGAAAAAACATGCTCTCCCTGGGTGATGTGAGAATGTTTTTGGCTTCAAGTAACAGAATGGTAAACTGAATTTACTTCAAATAATGAGAACATCTGACAAGAAGCTTGGTTGCAGGGTTGATTGATTCTGTTTTTTGGACAGACCATTAAAGATGGAAGGGCTTCCTATTCTTTTCATTACCCAGAATATTGGTTTCTAATCTTCAGCTTGTTTCCTCATGATCACAAAATGGTTACCCCAACTCTAGGCATCATATCCTTACTAAACTGTGTCCAAAGTAGGACATCATGAGAAATTTCTCTTTGCATGCCATGTTTAGTCAAAGAGCAGGATTTCTCCCAGATCTACAGAAACCTCCTCCTCAGGTCCCATAGAGTAATATGGCCATGGTCTGGCCACAGAGAGATTGGGAAGGTGAATATCTGGCAGTTTCCATCTTTCTGAGTAGTTGAAATCTGACAGGAAGAAAGATGTGGGAGGGGACGGGTTATGGTAGAGGCAAACAACAGCATGTCTCATAGCTACTTCTTTGAGTAGCAGTGAAGTGTTCAAGGTTTTTGATGGCTGTGTTTTCCTATCTTCCTGAACAGGGACACTTTCCCCAGAATGATGTAGGTTTAGCATACAGCGGAGTAAAGCAAACTTCCCAGGCCCAAATTTGGGTTGTGTACATTATTGGCTGAGAGATCTTCAAGGAGCTACCCCTTCTGCTCCATTCCTGTGATATGAAGACCTTCCAGTTCCAACCTTCAACACTATGGTGGTCATTGTGTTCCTGCAGTGTGGCAGCAATGTGTCTCAATATCTAGAAGTCAAGTCTCATATCTTCCATTGTCATTGCACTTGCCATTGCCTTCTACTTTTTTACTTCTAATTCTGTTGTGGGCTGACAAGTCAGATAACCAAGTCTGTTAGAAGTCTGTACTGAATATGAGCCAGGGAGCTGAGAGTGAGGGGCCAAGAAGTGCTACTTCCAACATTAGTGCAGTGTCTAGAGTGGCTGTGACACTTGTTTTTGATGAGGGAGGTGGTTGACTGATTGGTATTTTTCAAGCTCTTTCAATTTGAAAAAATCAGGCTTACAAAAAACTACTGAAACAATATGTATATGCATATATTCCTATATACACAAGTCATTAAGCATCGATAATTCTTGATATTTTACCACATTTTTCCTCTCAGTGTATGAGCACACACATATTTATTGTGAGTTTTGTTGTTATTTTAGGTTGTATATCTGTCTTAGTTACTTTTCACTCATCACTGAGACAAAATACCTGATGCCCAAAGTTGGGAAAGGAAAGGTTTATTTCTCATAGTTTTTGGAGGTTTCAGTCCATACTCAGTTGGCTCCAAGGCAGGGTAGCGTGGCGGGGCCGCAGTTCATGGCAGCTGCAAAACAGCAAGTGGAACCGGCAAGAGAGAGACACACCTTCTTCCTGCCATTTCATCACATCCTGGCTCCACTCCTAGGAGGGTGTAGCACTGACACCACCAATCCAAGCACTAGACAATGAACCAATCACAAATGCACAATGCAAATACATGAGGCCTGGGGGCCACCGACATAAACCATAACAATATCCTTTATCTGAAGTGATTAGGACCAGAAGTATTTCAGATTTTAGACTTTTTTGGGTTTTGGAATATTTGCATATGCAACATGAGATATCTTTTGGATGGGACTGAATTTGAAATGCAAAATTCATTTGTAGTTATATACACCTTCAGCATGTAGCTGGAAAGTAATTGATGTAATATATCCTGCATTTTGGCTGGGCCCCATCTCATGAAGTTAGGTGTGAAATTTTCCATTTTGGATACTTTGAATTCAAAATGTTTCAGATTTTGGATATTTGAAGTACGATACTCACCCAGTATTGTTGCTGCTGCTATTAGTTTTAGTATTATGTGGATGAACCACATGACAGTGAACTGTGGGCATCATAACATTTGGATCCTATCCTTCCTCCCCTAACTTTTAGGGATGGTCACAAACTTTATGAAGCCTCAGTACAGTGACCAAGTTCACCAAGTTTGACATTAAGA
>PVJX010039634.1:0-15642 GCA_004027295.1 Dolichotis patagonum
TTTAACAAATGGTGCTGGAAAAATTGGCTGTCCATATGCAGAAGACTAAAACTAGACACATGTCTATCACCATACACTAAACTAAAATCTAAATGGATCAAAGATCTAAATATTAAAACAGAAACACTAAAACTACTGGAAGACAAAGTAGGTAAAAACCTCAAAGATATAGGGGTAGGAAGAGAATTCATGAACAAGATCCAAAGTACACGGGAAGTACTTCCCAGAATCAATAACTAGGACCACATCTTATTAAAGAGTTTCTGCATGTCAAAAGAGGTTTCCCGCAGAGTGAAAAGAAAACCCACAAATTGGGAAAAAATCTTCATGGACAGCGCCTCAGACAAAGGACTTTTGTCTAAAACTGATAAAGAATTCAAAAAAATCAGACCCTCGAAATTCAAAGACCCAATCCTAAAATGGGCATCTGAAATGAATACACAGTTCTCAGATGAAGAAATACGAATGGCAAATAAATACATGAAAAAATGTTCATCATCATTACTTATGAGAGAAATGCAAATTAAACCCACACTGAGATTCCATCTCACTCCAGAAAGAATGGCCAAGATAGAAAACACTAGCAACAACAGGTGTTGGAGAGGCTGTGGGGAAAAAGGAACTCTTCTGCACTGTTGGTGGGTGTGTGGACTGGTGCAACGACTGTGGAGGTCATTCTGGAGATTCCTCAAAAACCTGGGTATGGAAGTCCCATTTGACCCAGCTATTCCGCTTCTAGGTATATTTCCAGAAGAACTGAAAACATCGTACCACAGTGATTTATGTGCACCCATGTTTATAGCAGCACAATTTGTAATAGCCAGATCTTGGAAACATCCTAAGTGCCCATCAACTGAGGAGTGGATAAATAGTTGTGGCATTTTTATACAATGGAGTACTACTCAGCTATAAAGAATGATCACATCGAGATATTTATAAATAAATGGACACGACTTGAGACCATTCTCTTAAGTGAGATAAGCCGAACTCACAAAGGTCAATACGATATAATCTCCCTAATATGAGATTTGATAAGAGTATATAAGACTTTATGGTAAGCGTGAGGCCCCATCTCATAGCTTCAAAGTCTTTCAAAGTTTTAAATCATCAGTTGGAATGGTGTTATCCTGTTTTGTTTGACTATATCATACGTGATGATATGAACAGCTGTTTTGAAGAAAACATTATGACCGCTATTGCTGATTTAATATTATCCTTCCTAGAAGTCCTACCATGCTTTTTTTTGTTGTTGTTCTATTACCATTGGTTCTATCTACCACATTGTGTCTCATTGGAATTTGAATATGTGTGATAGTTCAGACAAGTTTTTTTCTTTTTATCAAAAATGAGATATTATAATACTCATTGATCATTTTCTGTTATTCAGTTCAGAAAGCCCTGTAATTCTTTCACTATATGCATGGCTTTATACTATTGTGTTATGTTTGACATTATTGTAATTGAAACTATGCTCAACTATAGCAGAGTAAGAGATATGGTGTTAGATACTGTTGATGTCCAGTTGACTTAATGTAAAGTACTGTGTTGCCTATGTTGTCCTGTTGTGATCTGCTCTATAGTGCCCCCTTTTGTTTTATTCTCTTTTAAATTAAAAAACAGTAAAAAAAAAAAGTAAAAAAAAAAGAAAAAATGACATCACTGGTTAATCAAGAGATTTAAACAACACGGAGGTTCTATCTCACCCTGGAAAGAACAGTTATCATCAAGAAATCAACCACTAATGATTTCTGGCAAGGTCGTGAGGAAAAAGGAACGTGTTTCCACTGTTTGTGTGTGTGTATACTGGTGAAACCACTGTTTCACCACTGGAAATCAGTGTAAAGATTCCTCAAGAAACTAGGACTGGAAATCCTATTTGACACAGCTATTCCCTTTCTGGGTATCTGTCCCCTAGCTATTCCCTTTCTGAGTATCTTTCCAGAATAATTAAAGGCATTGTACCATAGCAATATATGTACACTTATGTTTATAGTAGCATAATTTTTAATAGCAAGATCTGGGAAACAACAAAAATGCCTGTCATCCAAGAAATAGATAAAAATGTAGTCTTTTTATACATTGGAATACTACTCAGTAATAAAAGGGTAAATTGCAAACTTTTATAGGTAAATGGATGCAATTTAAGATCATAGTCATAAGTGAAATAAAGCAGACTCATGCATATATATCCTGTTGTCTCCATAGTTTGAGGAAAGCAAAGAGCAAATAAGATCCAAAATATACAATGGATATTAAATAGATAGTAAAATGATGAATTAACCCATCAAAAGGAAAGAGAAACTGGGTTGAGAAAATGAGAAAAGAATAAAGGGAAAAGCAACACACACACACAGTAGTTAAGATAGCTATACCAGTGACTTCCCTTGCTTCATTGAAAAGACAATTTTGTGCTAGTATTATTCAGAAAATTAAATGCTTATATGTTGTGGTATATATAATTAACAATAACGGTACATAACATATTTACCATTGTTATTCTACTATCTTGTTTTGATTTTTTTTTTAGTTTTTTATATTTAAAATTTAAGAAAAAGAAGTTAGAAGCCATGCTTGGCAACATAATGACTGTTTATGTCTTCAAAAAATAAAATATATGTAGTGAGAGGACCACTTCTTAGCACTGAAGTATTTTGTAATATATGAAAAAGCCTTCTTTTATTCCAGAAAATTTCTTTTATGCAATTTCCAGGTTAAGAAATATAAAAGACTTTCATTTAAAACTATTATTATATATTTTATTTAAACCAATGAATTTAATATATTATTCTGTCTTAAAATTATTATAAAATTATTGGGACATCACAAATTCATTATATCTTAAATGTCTTTGAAACTCTGAAGAATTTGCATTTTTATTCTGACTTTCATTTCAGTAGCCACTTTTCACAGCTGCATGAAGGCACGAGGTCAGTGTCTTCTATTTTGGAAAACATGTTTTTTTCATAAAATTTATACACTCCATTTGTGAAGTTTTAGCTTTACAAAAATTAGTAGGTTCCTACAACATTTAACACATCACCTAATATTTACATGTCAGAGTTTATAAATCAATATTGATCACTGTATGATACATAAAATCTGTCCACACGGAGGTTTTCTCTTTGTGCTGAAAATCATTTTCATTTTTTGTGTGTTGAACAAATACATTGTTCAGGATAATCTTCTCATCTTGAAAAATTAACTGAACTGATGTCAGGGCTGTAAATGTTGACTGTGTCATTGCTCTTCAAAAATTTTTGTAAGGGTGGTGGAAAGATGGCGCACCAGTAGGTAGCAGGATATGGAGCCTCTCTGAGAGAGACAGATCAAATACCAGAATAGAACACCCTGGAGAGACCCAAACAGAGGGAGATGGATTGTCTCAACCCAGGAAGAAACTGAAATCAAAGAAACTGCTGAAATACGAGGTCCCAGGTTTACCATCAGAGAAGCTAAGATTGGCAAGCATGGCACTCTCACCAAGCTGCCTGAATTCGTGCCTGAGATCTACTTGAGCGACTGAACCCATGCTGATATGACTGGCTTGAGTGGCCTGAGTGTGAACCTGAACAGTCCTGCTCGTGACTTGCCTGGAACCAGTCCTGCACACGACCCACCCAGAGGCACCATGAATTCACACTGCAGCCGCACTTAGGTCAGAGGTCGGGGAACACAGCAGTTCTCAGGGAATGGCATTAAAACACGATGAGTGATTTGAATAAGACCCTCCCGCAGGAAAGGGGCTACCAACTGGACAATATATTGGAGTTGGGCAGGAAAGTCCTAACTCTGTAAGGAAGTGGCTTCAGTTGGTTGCTCCCCTTGCAGAGTGGGTTGGTGGGATCTGCTTGGACTGGGATGGGACACAGTGGGTCATCACAAATCAACAAATTCCCTGAGCATGGTGCACACTGATGCAGTGAAGGCCCACAAAGGTTGACTGGCCCAGAGGGGAGGAGCTAGTGTATACTACCCTTGCTTGCACTCCACTGTCTGATAGTGGACAGCAGAGGGTAGAAGCCCCTAGCCTACATGCTCCAGAAGAATCCTAACCACCAAGAAAAGGGGATGGGAATTACACTATAGATGTGTATGGAAGGAAACAAAAACATGATGAAAGAGAAATAAGAAAAAGTCCCCAGGCCCCAACACTGAGCATAGTGATCCAGGAGACGTAAATATAAAAGAGATTGAGGGCAGCAAACATGCAGCATCAAACACAGCATCAGTGGACATAGAGAGATATCTTCAAGACTTTATAAATTAGATCAAAACTGAAATATTAACTCAAGTTAAACAAATATTAATTCAAGTTAATTCAAGTCTTCTTTCAAGAAGACACAGACAAAAGAATGGAGGAACACAAAAGGAAAGAAATGTTCAATGAAGAATATAAAGCAAACCTAGAATTCATGAAGCAGATTCAAAGAGATTACCAGGAAAATAAAGCCTCCATAGAAAGTTGGCAAAACTACTGGAAAGAAACTAAAGATAGACTATCAAAAGTTGAACATAAGCTTGCCATGTGTTATCATGAAAGGAAAGATGTCTTAAAATCACAAGGGAGCAGGCAGTAACAATACAAAGGCTAGAGGATGGCAAGAGGATCTATAATTTAAGAATAAAGCATGAGAATCAAGAAACAGGAGTCAAAACAGAAGAACTGCGAAGGCTATTCACAGAAATTAAGGAAAACTTTCCAAACATAGAAAAAGGAAATGGTATGCAGACATATGAAGCATACAAAACTCCAGCCACCTACAATCAAAACAGAGCTACACCCAGACACATAATAATCAAGATCCCCGAAATTCAATATAAGAACAAAATATTAAAAGCCATCAGAGAAAAGAAACAGATCATCTATAAAGGAAAACCCAACAAAATCATGGCAGATTACTCCATACAGACCATCAAGTCAGAAAGAGCTTGGAGTGAAATAATTCAAGCCCTGAAGGAGAACAACCTCCAACCCAGACTGATGTATCCTGAAAAACTCTCTCTAGAAATTAATGGAGAAGCAAGATGCTTCCATGACAAAGAGGAAATGGGAGAATTTGTGACCAGCAGTCCAACCCTACAAAAAATACTGAAGGACATTTTAGAGAGAGAGAAAAAGAATACAAGGATTTCAGGAACAGTGGCAGAGAGGCCTCAGTGAACAGGGCAGACAGTGGAGTGGAAGAGAAAAATAGACAAACAATGGCAGAAAAATAGAATAGCAGAAATAAGGCAGAGAAGATTGGCTGTAATCTCAAGTACAGAGGGCCTCGAAATACTAACAGAGAGAAACATGGGCAGAATAGATCAGGAGATAGGGTCCATTGAGATGCTCTATATAGGGAGGCAGTGGGACCCAAAATAAGCAGTGCACACTATGTGAGTGAAAGGGAAGGAATTGTCTAAAAAAGGAAGGCAGAGGATATTGTTAATAGGGTAACAAGATTTAAAATCTACATTATTCTCATCTCTCTGCTTGGATGGATTACATACTGTTCCAGTTTGTCTGCTTACACTAGACTTGAGGACATTGTCAGCTACCCCCAAAATAAGAGGACATATTATGGTAATCATCCTTAATTTCCTATCAACTTAATCTGAAGCCCTGTATAACTTATACTGTCTTATTATGACTGATCTTATTTGTATCTGTTTTATTAGATTTCTATTTTGTATTGACTGATTTTATTCAAATCTGTTATGATTGATAGCATCAAGTCAAAGATTATAGGCAATTACACTGAAGATGACAAGATTCACTAAGATACCCACTCTGGTTTGATTATTGCCTGCTTTTGAAGTCTTATAATGTCTCTAATGCTTCATTTTTATTAATGTTATACACTGCTGAGACATCATGGTAACCATTGTAGATCACCTTGTGTTGTAGTTTTATATGACTTTTTGTTTCATGCTTTTCTAGGAATTGTTTTGTTTTGTCTTGCTTTGTTTTGTTTTTCCCCCAATACAGAAAGGACAGATATACAGAGACTCATGCATGTGTAGCGCTTATAAACTGTTTACGACAACCAACTATACAATGCATGTTGAAATGAACAACTACTTTGAAGAAGAAGAGACACTACAGTACCCAGTGCTGAATCCATAATGTCACGATGTGAAATCCAGGAATACTATCATTCTTTGTTCAAAGTGATTTTAGCTTGTTTTGTTTAAGTTCAACACACATAAAGGTATGGACAGCTGTTTTGAAGACAATGGAGACACTACAACAGCCATTCTTGGCTTCCCAATTGTCTAGTCTTGAAGACCTGAAATGCCTTCCTTGTCCTGTTCAGATCAGTTCCATACTATGTTGTTTCATGTGAATTCCCTGTATGTGTCAATATGGACAACTATTTGGAAGAAAACAAGAGTCAATGTGATAGAGAGTGAATATCTCTGACTGTCTAGCTTTGAAATTTATCTTTTACATTACTTTCTTGTGACCCACTTTGTTCTGTTTTGTTGTGTTTAATTTTACCTTTTGATATAATTGCATGTATGTTTGAGTGTGTAAGATGGATGACCATATTGCTGTTTCTGTCAGATTGTGGAGCAGAACTGTTAACGGTCTCACTCTTTAAATGTCTACGTTGCATATTTTTATTTTGTAATTTGAACAATTATTTCCCAGGTGTCAGTATGTAATTTGTCAAGTAATGATTTCATAGTGGGGTTTTTTTTGTTCTTTTCTTTTTTCCTTGGGATTCTGTATTGTTGCTACCCTTTATTCTGTTTTGTTTTGTTTTGTTTTGTTTTTTGTCTTTAAAAAAATTTAAAAAGATTTTGTAAGGGAAAATATAGAACTCACTTCTAACTTTGATTCTCCACTTTAGGGTGAGGTTAAAAAAAGAAAATAAAAGCAAACTTGCTACACAGACTCAAGCTCATACAAAACCTAAAGGAAGTACTCAGGTTTGTAGGAGTAGAAATGAATTATGACAATATATTAAAACCATTGAATGAAGATAATTGGGAAAATGAGATAGAAAAGTAGCCTAAATTATATAACTCAAAGTTGATTTTCTTTCTGCACTTATTTGGAGTTACTAATTTTAGTTTCCTGACTGTAATTTAATTATTTGTACCCCATGTGATGGAGAGCAGATGTAGCTATGAGTTTCAGCTCATTTGATGGGTACATAGGCAACATGGCTATACAGGGAAAGTTTTGTGGCTGCAGTTATTCATTATAGGCTTGTCAGGTGGTAACTCCCCATCTTCCAATTTGGGAGGTACAGTGCCTGATGTTTGTTGCATTATTTGGGGGTTTTTCAAACTATTTCAACAGAAACTGAACATTAATCCTCTAGTGAAATATATTAGCAACACCTCTAATGGCATCCATGCCAATGGCTTATTGACAAAGACTTAGGAAGAAATTTTCCTGACAGGAAGTGGACCCCGGGTTGTGGCTCTCAATGCAACCAGATTAAATTATGTTGGCTCATGTGGAGAAAATCAAGTATAATTTCTGTCCCGTGTTTTCCTCCCTAGACATCAGACATCAAATGTAGAACCCAGGGGGACAGTGGTGGCAAACTTCTCTAGGGACTTGGCAGGCACTGCTGACAAGAGCCATGGGCATCAGTGTATCCACTTGAGTCAGAAATACTGTCACATAGAGTCACACAGACATAACATAATTATTCACCTGGCTGAAAATTTCCTCTTCTCTTAGCATGAAACTTTGCACATACATCTAATGTTTCTTTTGATTGTTATCATCTGTCTCCTGCAGATTCCTGCCTTAGTGTATACTTTAGATAGTGAAGCCTGTTTTCATTAAAGGAGCACCAGTGTGCACAAGGATGGAGACATGGTGATTGGAGGTTTTTTCTCTCTTTATTTCTATGTGTATAGCACTGGCATGTTTGATATAAAGCCTATGAAGGAACTCTATATCACACTGTAAGTGTCTTCTTCATCTCTTTATTTTCTTCCTGGTTATCAGGAGGAATAATGGCTAGGGACCTATGGATAGATCATCAGTATCTTCTGTAATGCTATCCTGTCCTATTCACCCACATTCATACAACAGGAATATAATTCTTTTACTATGCCCTTTATTTCTTTGAGTATGGGAAGAGAGTGTTCTGTGTTTGTTTTCTGAGTGTCTTGCTTTCCATGCTGCGACTTGTGATAGGCACCATTCTCCACCTCATCCCATGGTCAATGCACTTTGTCCTGCCTAGAGACCCCCTGCATGGAATTAAGTGATGACCTGTAGCAAAACAACCCCAACCCTTGGAATGGACTGAAGTGAGTATTAAGTAGCTATATCCAAAAGTTGTCTTGTGCAATTGAGGGCTTGTTAATGTTTCTTTATTATGCATAAAATTCTTTTTATTAGTACTGATTATCCTCTGATACCTTTATCCATACTGCTCGAAGATACTTACTGGTGCAGATAGTCAATTAGTCATCCAACTAAACTCACTCCCAGAATGGACCCTGATACCTGGAGCTGCAGGCAGGGCCAGGAATAAAGGATGAGTCAACTGTAAGATTTCCCCCCACCAGTGTGGGTGAAAATGGATTCTATCTCCATTCAATACAGGCATATTTTATGATTTCAGATACTATCATATCAATTCTGTTTTCATTTCCAACTATGTAACTAAATAATCAACTTTCCAAAGTGTCAGAGAATTCTAGGAAATTACTTGTGCTTTAGCAAGAAAAAGATGCCATGGAAACAATGATTTATTGTATCTTTTATAGCATGCTTGACTCAGAGTGTCAGCAGCCATCCTGGGGATTAGGGGTGGCAGTACAAGGAACTTGGGCTTTCTTCTCTAGATGGAGTCTATACCTATCTCATAGTCCTTAGAATGTCCAGGTGTTTCTTATACTTTTATTCCTAGGTACTTTCCCCATGGTTACATAGTTACTGAGATAGGATCTTATTGTGTTGTCTATGCCTGCAACAAACTCCTGTGCTCCAGAATTCCCTCTGCTTCCTCCTCTAGAATAGCTAGAATTTGTCATTATCCCTGCATACTTTCCAACGTGTATTAGATATTGCTATCAGTGTGCTTTACATATAAACTTTGACCATAGCTGATGCAGAGTGTTTCTCCTTAGATAGTGACCGATCAGGATATTTGAGGTATTGACACAGGCACATATGTTCTGAATCTCCTGAAGTCTATGAATGAATTACATATGACACTTGTTGAAAGATAGAAGGATTTTATTTGATCAGGTACACATCCTTCAGTATAGAAATTGCTTCGATGTGGTTTGTTTTAGAGAAGTAGAGTCTGAATGTTGGAAGGGATTGTGGGAGGTTAGAGCCAAAGACACTGGATGGAATATTGCTGAAGAACCACAGTGGGTGATGTGGGAGTCTGGACACACCCACATGACAGGATTCTAATTAAAGACAGGCCAGTGTGATCAGACATCATGTGAGTATAGTGGGGTATGAGAAACTGATAAAATATAAAAACTTTTAAGATTCTAAGAATAATTCAAGGATGATGGATGTAGGGTTTTTTCTCTTCCAAGAAGGAGATAAGAGGCCACCTACTTTTCCTTTTACCTTTGCTGTCCCCCAGCATACCCAGGGAATATGGCTCCTTTTTCATTTGGCCCTGTTTTAGATTCAGGCACTGTGATCCCTTTCTGTGGTGAGAACACACTTTCACTTCCAAAAGCTTTTCATGCCCAGGAAGCCTCATGTATCTAATAGTAACAAGGTTTTAGGAACCTGTTGGAAAGTTTTCATTACTTTTAGAATCAGAAATAAAAAGAACTTTTGAGAATAAAAATATATATAATGAATCTAAATATATTTCAATCAACCCTATATTGCAGAAAGTTCTTTTAATATTTTCAAAGATGATATTGTTTGGTTTGTGGCTGATACCAGGTTTTTCTTTTGTTTCACAATCTTTTTCTTCATGGGCTATCAATGCCTGTCTTCTCTTCAATTCTTGCTGAATACTTATTCCAAGGATGAGAGTCTACATATCAGTACTAAGTAACCCCAATACCAGCACACAAATACTGTGTTGTCCACTTTCAAACTGAAAATACTCTGAGGGACAGTGTCTTTAAGAAGTTTCATTTGGAAATATTTTAAAAATTCACAATTTATCAATAGCATGTTTACAGTGTTCTGCACATAACATCTTTTGGGAGGAGATGGATGGAACAGTTGTCTGTCATGAATCTCTCAGAAGGAGGATGAACTTCTACTCCTGACCTTCTCTCATCTTTATTGTGACTCACTTGCATGTTCTTTAAGAAAAATCCAGGTTTTACCTCAAAAGAGTTTCATTTTTATATTAGCTTTACTATTTAGTTATCAAATACTAATTTTATATGACACTGTCAAGTAGTTATGTCAAACAGATTGATGTATCAAGCATCCATGTTTCCTCTTCATGTGGATGAATACAAACAGCCATTTCAAGTTTCACTGAATTAACAACATTAAAGAATTGTATTTCTCCTAAGCTAATGCTTTTCATAGGAAATATATGCTTGTTATCATTAAATACTCTATGTACATAAACACATTGTTTTGTTCCTTGCAGTGAGGATTTTTTTAAAAATAAAATGTTCTAATGATCTACTTAGAATAACTATATAGTGAAATTTTGACTATTTATTGCAAACACATGTGGACTTTTAAAAACACACTCTTTGTCTTAGTGATTTTTATTCAGATTTTATAAATAAATTCCTTGAACAGCAAATGCTCTTTTGCCCAGTACTGTAGATTAAACCCTTGGTCTTCATACTGAGCTCTGTTTCTCTGTCATTTTTACTATTTTTAGGCTGATATTTGATAAACCATGAAGCTGCACAGGATGGGATTCTTCTTGAGTCCCCAGTCTCCCAGAAAGCTAGGATTGCAGGTGAGAAACCCATGCTTGGCTTCTAGTTCTATATTTTACAAGCAAGAAATTTGGCCAAAAAATTCAGGCTCAGTATATGGTAGGATTTCTTTTGAGTTATTTTGTGTATTTTTTTTGTACCAGAAGTCAAATTCAAGACCTTGCATGTGCCAGGCAGGCCTTTATGCTACTACATTTCACACCAATTAAAGATTTTATTTTTGGTTGCTTCTGGGGATTGAACTCTGGTCTTTATATATGTGAAGCAGGTATCTTAACAACTGACCTACATCCCTAGCCATTTGAACTATTTTGAAACTTTGCAGGAAAGGGTCTACAGTTTCATCTTTACTTTTATCTTGGGAACTTCAGGTTATTATATTTTAATTTTAGATTTTAAAATATGTCTTATGTGAGCATCCATCTGATGAACTTCTAACTACCTCAAAAATTTTTGCAGTTTCATTATGCTATTTAATGTTATCACTTTTCCTAAAATTCTTTTAGTTTATTATTCTTTTCTGAATAATAACTCCTTTATTGATCTTAAAGCAGAAACAGATATACTGATTAACTTTTTTGTGTTGCTGTTATATACTTAGTTCTTATTTCCAAATTATTTTCTCTATTTTAAAATTACCTCTTCTGCTTGTTTTGAGGTGAAAAATTAATTTTGTGCTCATATTCTTTCTTTTTATGGACTTGCCAAGAAGCACAATGCTTAGACACTTCCTTCAGAGAATGTCTTTTCTTCATTTTGATTTGTTTTTGTCCAGATATCTGGATATCCTATTTTCAGGACAGTAACCCTACTTTCTGAATGACTTAACAGTAACTGATTACAATGACTATTGAGTTTTACATTGTCTGACTAGTTCAGTATATTTTGGAATTTAGTGAGTGAGTGTGTGTGTGTGTGTGTGTGTGTGTGTTTGTGTGTGTGTGTTTGTGCGTGTGTGTGTGTGTGTGTGCTATTTTACACAAAGTAGTTTACATTTTCCTACACATTTGTTGAACTACTGGATCAGAAAGTCTATAATCAACCACAATATATCTCTTCTGGATATGTCTTTAACTGTTTATACTTAAAACTGTGGTTGGTTTTTGCAGATAAATTATAATTTATATTAGTAGGATATACCTGTTTTCAAAGTACAATGGTTTAGATTTACAATTTATGTCTGTAATCCATACATGTACAATTATCCCAGTTTAACATTGTACATAAGATCTATATAGATATTTAAGGATGGGAAGGGGTTATTGTTATGGCTATTACAATGTGGATAATGATAAAATCTTTGTTTAACAAATTATACCATGCCATTATATTATTTTTCTCCTGATTTTTTAAAAAAATTCATTTAAAGATAATATTTTGAAATTTTGATTTTGTCTTTTTTGTTTTGTTTTGTTTTTTGGTAGTGGAAATCAAACTGAGGACCTTGCACTTGCCAGGCAGGCACTTATGCCACTGAGCCATATCCCCAGCCCTATATTATATTTTTAAAGCACTGATATCCTTTCACTCTGTTATGCTTTTTTCCTGGAGATATATTCTTAAAGATTTTAGCATGACAAATGTGGGTCTTCCTTAATATTTTAAAATTTTAGCAGAGCAACTGTTACAAAACCATAATCTGAAGTCTTATTCTGTTGATTACTAAGCATTAAAATGAAATTGTTAATGATTCCCCCTTTGCTTGCTCTCCAAACAAAAATTATCTGGAAATAATTTAAATTGTATAATATTTATAATTTTATATTTTTAGTTCAGTTCTTCCCTTGAGCTAGTATCTATTTAGTACTTTTGGAGCACACATTGACAGAATATTCAGGTTATTGTTCTATTCTTCAATTTTTATTTATTTTTATGTAACATTAATAGAGTTTTCAGGTAACAGTATTGTTTTTTGATTTCTATTTTTTGATGTAACATTTCACTCAACTTTTGAGCTTTACTGTAGTTGGAAACCTCCTGTGTATCTTAGTGAAACAGTGGGATTGCTGAGATCTGCACTGACTTTTCTCAATCACTAAATGTGTGGTAGAGAATTTGCCAGAAATTCATCACCTGTGCTTTCTAGTGGAAAAATTTCTCTACCAAATTATATTATGCATTTTATCCAAACAATGAAGGAATATATCAATTTAAAACCTTGGAAAGTAATTTAGAAGTTATCTGAAATGTGAAATCAAAATAAAAATAGTATGAACAAAGAAATCATATGCATTATATCAAATTGTAAACACTATAAATTCTTTAATAAATTTATTTTTGACAGAAAACTCACAAATGTGCTTAGTTCCTCCTTAGAAAAGCCATGCATATTCATAAATATAGAAAAATTCAAAGACATAATATAGAGGTAAGTATAAATACATTGTTATACATACTCCAGTCAGAGCAAATACAAGACAGCTGCTTTAAATTCAGAAAATTTTGATATAAAGCATGATTTGGAAAAAAACTAAAAATGCCTTACCTATTCAAACTGGTATGGTGATTCAAATTATCACAAGAAAGTATTAATTTTAATTTAACATATCACAAAAATTTAGGATTATTTATTTTCAAATAGCAAAGGAGAAAATAGAGGAAGCATTTGTTAATGATGATGTTAAGAAGTAAGGATCAATTAGGAAAATATAAAAGAAGAGGCAATACACATAGGAAATAGATGGCCATGAGTGAGGACTTCCAACAAAGCTGTCAGAAGAAAATCATAACTTCTGGATACTAATAGAATATGTCAAAATTAAATAAGCTAGTCTAATTTATTAGAACAAGGTAGAAGACATATTCCATTGCTAAAGAATATATATTCTCATTATGATTTTTTACAATTTTCTTTTAGTTTTTTACATATTTATGTACAGTATATGATGTATTTCTTGTTGGGACATAGTACATGCTTGTAATATATTTCAATTCCTTTCTTTCAAGTTTCACCCCTCCCTTCCTTCCCACACTCCTGCATTGATTGATCTTTTACTTTGAGAAACAGCTGTCTCACTACATTCTAGGACCTATCTTTTATTTTGCCATTTATTTTTTGTCATGGTTTATGTCGGTGGCCCCCAGGCCTCATGTATTTGCATTGTACAGTTGTGACTGGTTCATTGTTTAGTGCTTGGATTGGTGGTGTGAGTGCTACACCCTCCTAAGGGGTGGAGCCAGGATGTGATGTAATGGCAGGAAGATGGTGAGTTTCTCTCTTTGCCAGTTTCTGCCTTGCAATTTTGCAGCCACCATGAACTGTGGCCCCACCATGCCACCCTGCCTTGGAGCCAACTGAGTATGGACTGAAAACTCCAAAAATTGTAAGAAATAAACCTTTCCTTTCTCAACTTTGGGCATCACGTATTTTGTCTCAGCGACGAGTGAAAAGGAACTAAGATATTTTTACTCTGGGTCTTTCATATTAGAGAAACCACATTCGAATGTAAACTAGTACAACCACATGGAAATCAGTATAGAGAGTTCTCAAAACTCCGAAACAAGAATACATCTTCTGAGCTTGGGGTTTAGATCAATGACAAAGTCATTTTCAAATATGTGGGAGACCCAGCATTTGTTCTGTATCACCACATAATATTCAGTAAGAATGTTTATCACTCACATAGCTAGTATTAAAAAGATAAAAATGCAAACTAGTTTCTTAATAAAAATCAACAAACAGGAAAATTAAAAATTATAAAAGGAAATATATGCCAGGGATTTATCTCAGTGGCATAAGCTCCTGCCTGGCAAGTGCAAGCTTGTGAGTTTGATCCCCGTTACAAAAAAAAAAAAAAAAAGGAAATGTTCAGTATTTATTCTTGCTGAAATTTCAGATAACAGAATAGCAAGCTAAGAATGTGTGATTGGCTGGGAGATTATTTTTTCACAAAACTGTGGGATGGATGAGGGCAATAAGGTTGTTGGAACAAGCACTTCTACAAATATTGATTTTGCCTTTATCTTATCTTATCTTTGTATTTTAAGGTACAAAGTGTTGACAAGTTTAAATTTGACAGTGTTGAGTTTTATAGATTTCTAAGTTTCCCACTTGGCTTCTCTCAAATGTCCCTACATTTTCATGATTTCTACTTATTTAGAGTTCTGAAGTTGGTCTGAGTCTCCTGGATTTTGATGGTGGAAGACACATAACTTTGATGGAGCAGAGGTTTAGATTAATAACATAAATCATGGATGTGAGCTTTATCTGGTGACCCTGCAACTTTGATTTACAATTATATTTCATCCTTCTTCATATTTCCAACCTATGTTATCATCATCATTGTAATATGAAGTGTCTGGTGATGTGTTAATACATAGAATTATCTTAGTTCTTGATGCTAAAATCCATTTACAAAGCCCGATGTAAATGTAATCTTTTTTCCATTGTTTTTTTATTTAATGGAAAAAAGTAAAACAAATAGTAAGGGAATGACAATAAGTTGCATATTGTTATCTTCAAAGTAGTTTCTCAGAGAACAAGACATGGGCAAAAAAAATTCTCCAAATTATATTAGCACAGACCTTTCTTTTCAATGAATTAAGAGAAACTACTAGTATACCTATGTTGTATTCTTTTTCCTCTTGCATTCCTAGATTTCTCCATTCACCTTTCCCTCACTCTAGTTTCTCTTTCTTTTGGAAAACTTTATTGCCATTTTCCAGTATCTATTTTACATTTTGGACCTCGTTTACTCTTTCAGTTTCTCATACCAGGGAGACAATGTGATGTTTACCATGTGGGTCTGATTTATTTCACTTAATGAGTATGGTCTCCAGTTGCATCCA
>PVJX010039635.1:0-15635 GCA_004027295.1 Dolichotis patagonum
GGTGAAAGGATAAAGAGACAAATCAATAAAAGAAACTGAAAGGAAAAAAGGGGAACCTCAAACTCTCCAAAAACCCAATGAGGGTAACATGAAAATAGAAAAGTCAATAAAAGATTAACTCAAAGAAAAAAAATTCCTGTTAATGAATGTTTTCTTTCCAAAATTTACAGTCGTGGGATTCAGCAAGCCACAATATTTTATGCCAAGTTTTGGTTTTTAAGGTGCTGTCGCTGAACCAGAGGCCCCTTTGTCCATTCCTCCCAAGACTGTGCTTATCTTCTAAACTGAGAGATTTGTCCTTGCTCCAGCTGGTGGATGGGAAATGCAATCAGTCCTTGCTATCCCCTAGATGTAGGCGTCATGGACGGTGGTTGAGCGGATTGCTAGACTTAATATCTGTATTTGCTGCTCTCTTCTCTCCTTGGCTGTTGCCCTTGTCTAGGATCAGTTTGGTTGGTTAAAGCTCATCGCTGCTGCCCTGTGTTTGGGAAAGCAAAATGTAGAGCAACCTTGGAGTTGGTGGATGGTAGAACCCTAGTATGAAGGGGCACTGCTCATCTGGCATGGGTCTGCTTTTTCTAGTGTTGTGGGGTGCTACTCATCCTTCGTAGGTCTGCTTGTTCCTTTCGGGGAAGGACCCTGCTCATCCCTTGCCAATCTCCTTGCTCCTCTGGTAGGGGTATGTCACACATCCTACACAGGACTGCTTGCTTATGTGAAGGATTATAACCTTGTGATAGATGTTCAGCAAAAGTCTGTTGAGCCATGGAATAAACTATTATATCTCACATTTCAGCCTATTATCTATGCCTATATGTTCCTTGTCTCTTGGTTCCCAAAAATAAATTATTAACATTTAGGATTATATCAATATTATATGAGGAATTCTGGTCATCAAAGATGAAAAACTTAGTGTATTACATTACAATATCAATAGGAATTTGGTGTGAAAAAGATGACACCTGATCCAATGACTCGAGCAATTATTACTCCTGGGCTTCCCGATTGTTTCAAATTTATCACATGCTAACCTGCTTTTTTATTTATGATAACAAAGTCCTAGAAATTTAAATGTTTGATGAGCAACAAGTGAATGCATTAAGTCAGTGTTACAATAAAAATACTCTAAAGTCAGGAAAGGTGAATGCAATATGGAGTTACTTGCCCAAATGTGAGTGTATCATGCATTAGTTCCTGGACATGTATATTAAAGAAAATCTAGACTCTACACTAGGTTTTCTAAATATTATTTAATCCCCAAGAGTCCTTTGATGTACGTTTTATAATATATACATATATGCTTTGCAGATGAAGATTCTAAATCTTATGTAAGTTAAGTAACTTTGTCAAGGTGACACTCTCCTATCTCCAAATCCCATTCACTCCTCTCTCTGCATCCTTCCTATGGAACAAAGGCAAGTGGTGCCTCTCTAGTCTTGAAGCCCACATAATGAACAGAAGCTCATATTGTGGTGGTAATGCTTATTTCACTACAGACTTTAAATGACTACTTTTAACAAAGACAGCATTAATATTCCAAACATCGGGAAAATGTGATTTCTCTTTCCTGTATTCCTTTGTGTTGGTAACAGGGATAAGAAGTGTCGAAAGAGTTATTTTCTCTGTTGACCAGCTTTAAGGAAATGGAGAAAACTGTTGATGACCATCAAAGTTGTCAGACCTCCTTTACTAATCTGAGTAAACTTTTCAGAGTTTTTCCAATAATATTTTGATTTAAAAAAAAGCAAGAGACATTATTAAATAATGAATAGATTTTTTTTCAAAGCCAAATGAAATGCTGCTGTGGAGATAATATCATGAACCAAAATGCATTTCAGTACCTGTTGCCCTGTGTTCCGCCCTTCACCCTGTTCTTGGCATCTGTTCTAATGTTTCTCTCACTATCTTATGATTGTCTACTTCCCTTTCTGTCTTCTCCGCTAGATTAAAGCCTCCCTGAGAAGGAATTCTTTCATCTCTGCATTCCTATTCATGCCATGAGTCTCTGACTTGTAAATATGTGTAGAACAAATGAATGAATGAATGAATGTTAGCTTCTCCTTCCTCAAAGATAATTTGTGAAATGTATAAGTGCTGATCTGACTTCTAAATCTCTATAAGACTCTTAACATCATTTGTCAGATCAATGGAAGTGTTTCTCATTAGACTACATCAAGATTTTTGGTTCAGAATGTGTGTTATTCATACCCTAATGTGTGCTCTGATCTTTATTAAGCAACTATTCTAATTAATTGTAAGGTGAGGTGACTACAGTATTTAGAATAGTTGTTTTCACATTACCTGTTCCCACAAATTCTGCATTGGTACTAACTGTCCCTCGTTGCCCAGTGCACGCTCTGAACACCTTTTACTGGAGAGTCATCTTCTGCATTATGTTAGGGCTACATATTGTCTAAAAATAGCCAGCTTTGGAACATATGGGCAAATTGGCAAGAAAAATACAGTAAATATAAAACTAAAGCATACATTCTTTGGCTGGGTACAGAGAAGCCTGAGAAGACAATCCAGTATAGCAAGAACAATGTACTTTAGTATTCACATATCTTCAGGTGGGATTATGAGTTTTTCATCAAAACCTGCACGTCCTAGTGAATGATCTCCAACATCCTTTCAAACTAGGAAACTAGGTGGCATTCCACCTTCTGATATTCAACTTTCATATTGATATCTTTTTAATTTGAGGTCACAGACAGACTTTAGAATGTTCACTTCTCCATTCCCATATTACCCTAGTAAAGTCTACATGATGTGGTCAAACTCTATGGTGAATGATTAAACTGTAAGAAGCAAAAGACATACTACCATTAAGCACCTTCAAAACACTCCCTCTCACTTTGAATCTACTTGTGTGTGTGTGTGTGTGTGTGTGTGTGTGTGTGGTACCAGGGATTGAACTCACAACCTTGCACTTGCAGGGCAGGTGCTTAAGCCACTGAGCTAAATCCCCAGCCCAACTTTGAATCTACTTGTTCCATCATCCTTTTTCCTTTTTGAACAGCTCTGGGAGTGCACTTTTGTGAATGTCTTTATGAAATGTGATCAGAATGATGTGAATTCTGCCAAGTATCATACAGTAGAAAGGTAGGCTCATAGAAACATTAGAATGTATTGTCATTTACCATATTCACCCACCAGATCAGGCACTGTGCAACTTCTGGTACCTTTTCAAAGTAAAAATAACCATGAAAGGCAAATCTCTTGGATCTATTCAGGACGACCCCGAGGCAGCCACAGCAATGCAACTAAAAACAGTCACAAAAGAAGAATTCCAAAACTACACCAGCAAGTAGCAAGAATGATGTGACAAATGTGTTCAAAGCCAGTGGGAATGTTTTAAGGGGAATTGATGGCAACAGGGCTTCTGTCATAATTTTTAAAAAATGTATACATTCACCATAATTTTTGGAAGATAATTTCTCATGTTGATTAATAAGGTAACTTCCTGCCTTCCTTTTGACAACCAAGAGTATGGTCTCCACATTGAAGTCCGAGGTTATCTTTTTAAGATCCACGACTGCTTTTGTTGTTTCCATGCCACAATTCTTTCAAGGACTCCTGTTTCTCAGGAGCTGACAGTGAGTGCACCAAGTGGCTTTGGCTACTGTCACTCTTCCACTGAGTTCCAGTCATCCCAAATGCTTTATGTTCTTTTTAAAAAATTAGTTTTATTGGTATTTTTTTAGTTCATATAAGTTTATTGGTACAATTTAGGTGCACCTGATGAATATGTTCATTATAGGGAACGCTTTGTCTGTACATGATGTATCTTGTTTCCTCTTTTGTTCCCCCACGCCTGTCCCTTCCTTTCAAATCCCCTTCTCCTCCCTGTTTACAAAGATTTGTTTTCATTTTAGCCTCTTTTTTTGGGACTGAGGATTGAACTCATGGCGTCAAACATACCAGGCAAGTGCTACAACACTGAGCTAAATCCCTGGCCATTTTTTCTCTTCCTTCCTTTCTTCCTCTCCCTTCCTAATTCCTTTTGAACAGTTTCTTCCTGTTTCACAATATATTTTGTTCTAATTTACATTTTCAGTTTCTCACAACAGCGAGATAATATAATATATACACATGTGTGACCTATTTATTTCACTTTAAGAATATGGTTTCAAGATCCATCCATTTAACTATAAATATCTAAATTTCATCTTTTTTATGACTAATACTCCATTACAGAAAAATACATCTTTTCTTATCCATTCATTAATTGATGGGCATCTGGGGTGCTTCTAAGATTTAGCTAGTATAAACTGTACCACTACAAACAAGGGTACACATATTTCACTCTGGTATGCTTTTGATTCTTCCGGAATAATATACATAAGGGAAGTAGCTGGGTCAAATGAGACCTCTAATTCTAGTTCTGTGAGGAATTTCCACAATGATTTCTATAGTGTTTGCATCAGCCTATATACCAATCAAGAGCAGAGAAGTGTTCCTTTTCCCCACATGGTTTGTCATAGATGGCTTTTTATTAGATTGAGTCAAAGACCATCTATTTCAACTTTATTTAGGGTTTTTATCATGAATAAGTATTGAACTTTGTCAAATGCTTTTCCCACATCTACAGAGATGATCATGTGATTCTGTCCTTGGTTCTGTTGATATAGTGTATTACACTTATTGATTTGTGTATATTGAACCATCCATGCATCCATCCATGGGATGAATCCTACTTGGTCATGGTGTATAATCTTCTGCATGATTTGCTGCTTTCTGAATGCCAGTATTTGACTCAGGTTTTTTTTTTTTGTTTTTTTTTTTGTTTTTTTTTTTTTGGTCTATGTGCATCAGAGAGACAGGTCTGTAGTTCTCTTTTTTTGGTTGATCCCTTCTCTGGTTTTGGTCTCAGGGTAATACGTGATTCTAGGAAAATATTTGGCTTCTTTTTTTTATTTTTGGTATAAGGAATTGAACTCACAACCTCATGCTTGCCAGGTAGGTGCTGTGTCACTGAGCCATTTCCCCAGGCCCTAGGAATGAATTTGATAATATTGCTTCCATTTCAATTTCATTGAAGTGTTTGAGAATTACAGCATAAGATCTTCTTTAAATTTCTTATACCTTTTTCCATATCAGAAATACATCTTTATTTGAAAACAACTTACATTTTTATACAATTATAGTATATAAATTTGATTTTATTTTTATATAGAATATACAGCTTTCTCTCATCAATCTTCCATATGAATACATTTATTTGTTGTTTGTACTTTTTATTTGAGAAATATCTGTTCTTTCAGAACTCATTTTTGGATTGGGCTTTTAATGTTGGGGAGCTGGTTTATTTGAGTTCTTTATATATTCTAGATATAAATCTTTTGTATAAGGAATAGCTAGTAAAGTGTTTTTCCCATTGAGTTGTCTCTTATTCTATTGGTGGATTCTTTAGCTGTGCAAATTTTTTTTTACTATGATGTAACCCCAGTTATTGATTATTTGTAATATTTCATGTGAAGTCAGCATTTCATTCATAAATTCTTTACCTACACCTATGTCTTCCAGAGTTTTATTCTATCTTCCTGAGGATTTAGTGTTTCTGTTTTAATATTTAGATTTTGATCCATTTTGATTTTAGTTTACTGCGTGGTGACAGATATGGCTCTGGTTCAGTTTTCAGCATGTGGAAAGTCAGTTTTCCCAGCACCATTTGTTGAACAGGCTATCTTTCTTCCAGTGAAGGTGTTTAGACTCTTTGTCACAGATAAGATAGCTGAATGTGTTTGAAGTTATTTCTGCATCTTCTATTCTAATGCTCCTCAGGTTTAAATATCTTTACATTTTCTTGCTTCTACATTCTTTCCTAGATCTTTGTCTCATTAACCCCTATTTAACCTTAGGTCTTGAGCTGGTAGTTCTTCTAGGAAGTCTTCTCTGGCTCCTTAACTAAGATAATTGAACCGGCTGGATGCTAAGCTTCAAAAGAGCAGGCTGATGCCTTCTTCAGTGCTTCACAGGGTGTTATACATATTGTACTTGTTGAATGAATTAAAAAAGGAAGTTAGAAAATTCATAAAGTATTCACTATGCGGCATGAACTATGTAGTCCTTATGCCAGTGAAGTCATTTAGTCCTCACAATAGTGTAAGGCATCACAATCTCCGTTTTAGAAACAGAGAAATGAAACTCATAAAAAATGAGGTCACACAGGTGGGAAAGGCAGAGCAAGCAGTTAAACTAGTTATGTCAGCATCCACAATCTATATCTTTTTATTGTTCTATATGCCTCACATAGAGCTTATAGCATGACTTCATGAAAACTTTGAAAAATGAATTAATAAGTAAAAATATGAGTATCATAGCTGCATATAATACATTTAACAATGAGATAGATACATTATCAAAAAATGAAAGATACCATCTTATATCTTCTTTTTTCCATAATACCACCTTTTAGTAACCTATTTAATATAATAAGATATTGCTTATTCTCTGTCCTTTCCAGTAAAATATAAGCTTCAGAGAGTATGCACTTGCTCTGTGATTTAACACTAGCATAAATAATAATGCCTGACACAGAATAGGTCTTCATGAATCTTTGAGTGATGTAATTTTCAAATTCCTTAAGTGATGTCTTGCTTTTCTGTTTATTTTTGCAAGCATACTGGTATCAAACTTGAATATCTTTAGGTTAAAGAAAAAGACTCTAATACAAACTAAAAGACAAGCTTTATTAAAATGGACATTATTAGTCACTGAAATTACTTCCAAAGGAGAGTTCAGGCTTCTTGTTGTAACACATCTAACTTCTTGGTTTATATGTACTGTTTAATGAATGACATCAAAGACTGTTCAACTTGTATAGTATTTCATCCTCAAACCAGTTAAGTGTGAAAAACTAATCCAGAATCATTATTTTACCCACTTCATTGACGAGAAAGTTGACACAGTGATTGTCCAGTTCACTTAGTGTCACATGGCAAAGTACTAAATCAAGAAATAGGACTTTGAATATAGTTGGGAATACAGTCACTGGAAGGAAATGGAGTGTGAGGCAGAGAAGTCTGGGAGATATGTGCTTCACCATAGATACCAATAAACCAGTTGTAGGATCCTGATGGTAAAACAAGATGAGGACTCAGAGAAGGCGCAGGAGGACTGGCAAAGATAAGCTATGTTTTTAAAGACCTTTGAAATCCCCTGAAGAGGGGCAGAACTAAGCTCAAGTCTGGCAAACCCCGAAATCTGTTGCCCTCTCCATCTTGATGCTCGAATCCACCTTGTTTCTTGCCTAGACGATTGCAAAAGTCTCTGCACAGGTCTCCCCTTTCCAGTCTTGCCACTGGTGGTCCAAAAGCCATAATATAATCAGATTGATTCTTCCATAAGGAAGTATGTATTATGTTATTTTTCTGTTTTATTTGTTTATTATTTGGAGTATAAAATACGAATTCTTCACATAGTAGTCATGGTCTTTACACTTACCTCTTAAATTCATCTCCTAAAACTTTCACTTTTGAGGCTACTGCTCATTCTACCCATGACCTCATCCCCACAAATTTTTTGTCACACTTTGAACATGTTGTGGCTTTTATACCGCCATGCCATAGCACATTCTGTTGACCTTTTCTGTTCTGGGTGAAGTCTTAGTCACTCTTCAAGGCCAGCTCAAATGTCATGAGCTTTGAAAAGTTTTCAGTCTTTCCAAATCTACAGGGACGGTTAGTTACATGCTTATTTGTACTTTTGAAGCACTCCTCGCACTCCTCTAGCACAACAAAGTGTTGCCTGATTTGTTTATTTCTTCCATCTGTGGCTCATTCTAGTCTTGAGTGTAAGAACTCCCTTGGTCACTGCAACATTACTCATAGTTGCTTAATGTTTCATAACTACTAAGAAAGTTTGCCTAGGCTGCTCCCTAGGCAAGCTTGCCTAGAATCAGTATTTTACCTTCCTTAGAAGCAGTATTTTATCTGGGAATTTAGGAGAAATGCAAATCCTAATCCTGACTCTAACCCTAGATCTATTAAGTTGGAAATACTGGAAGCTGAGCCCAGCCCTCTAGGTATTTCTGAGTCACATCATAGTTTGAGAACCTATGTACTCACTGTAAGATTAAAGTAATTAAAGAAGACTTCTAAGAGGAAAGAATTGGGAGTTTTCTCAGGAAAAAGGTGATTGGATTAGTCTTGATATAGGAAAGATTTAGATACAGTACTAGGAAATAAAAAGGAGATAATTTCCTGTAGAGAAAAATGAAAAAACAAAGGCAAGGAGATAGGGAAATACTGTGTAATGCATGGTCAATAAATGCTGTTGGCATAGTTGCCTGGATTCTAGAAAGAGTGAAGGCAAATAAAGGGAAATCAGTTTGTCAATTTAGCGGCCTCTCTTACTAGCTGATAAGCTCCCTCTCTTACTAGCTGATAAGCTCCCCCAAGGCAGAGATTGTGTTTGATTCAGTTATGTGGCTCAAGGCTAACACTTGTAAATGTTTGATGAATGACTGAGTGCAGCATGATTGAAGAAAAATGTCAGAGAAATAGGGTTTCTGTGAGATCAGCCATATCATGCAACTGTTTCTGAAGGAAAGTGCAGAGAAAATGGTTGCAATGCAGTTAAAGTATAAACTTTCCCATCTGGCTCCATCTAGTGTCCTAATGGGCAGACTTCTGCTCTAGGACATAGCTAGCCACAGAGAAACCATCCTTTATTCACTCTGTTACACTGCAGGTGTGGGATGACAGTGAGGGGGGACAGGGGATATTGGGGATAATCAGCTCTCACATTTACTTCTGACTAGAGAGAGTTTCAAATCGAAAACAATTCTAGACTTTAATTTTTTTGGTATTTCTTCATTTGGTTATTCCATTTGAATTTCCCATAGCTTTGTTTTGTGTGAGTACGCACCACAGGCACACAGCCACATTCCTTGCATTTGATATTCTCATCCAAAAATCAAGCAAAACCTGTAATAACGAGAAATAAACCTGGCAGATAAAGTTGTGCGTTGGAATCTTTGAATGCTCACATCAGGGTGCATGTAACAGATTTTGGCCATGTACTGTAACCTCCACCAGGGGGTATCCCAGACTCTAAAAATGTAGCATGAAACTCAGGACTTGGGAGGGGCTTACTTTTATTTAAAGGTGATCAATAAATTATTACCAGTTCCTTTGGTACAGATTGTTATTATAAGGAAATAGAGATGTAAACATATGTACAAAAGTATTCTCTAAATTATCATAGTAAAAAATAGAAAATTACCTAAATATTGAATTAGAGAAAATGAATACATAAATTATTCATATATAATGAAATACTATGAGATTCTCTACAACGCTAAACTCTTTTCTAAGACACAAAATTTGAAAAACATAGTAATATGTTAACTTAATGGATTAACAGCAATTAAATTTTTTTTACTTTGACATATTTTCTATAATCAGTATACTTATATTTTCAAAGCACAACATTAAACTAAGATATCAATACTCAGAAAAAGAAGAAAATGTTAAAAGATAAAATTAGGTATATTATTTGATTTAGAAAGTGTAATCAAATATTAAGGATGTAGTTCTTGTATTTTAGAAAAGTGTATTTTGCTAATATTACCTACTATAATCCAGTTCTTGTTATTAATACTCACCAACAGGAGGTATTTTGATATTCTAATAAACTATTTCTTATTTTTTAAACACTTAAGTAAAATTCGTTTGTACTTTGCTAGATAATTTGGTTTCCAAGAGTAAAGACTCACCTGTGAGACAACAGATATGTAGGTTATTTTAAAAAAAATTTTAACTAGCTAAGCCCAGAGTATAAAAGAATACATTCTTGATAATATGCTTTCTTACTGAGCCACCTAAAAACACATAACTTATATAGCATTTATAGTATCCAAGATACTTTCACATAAATCTCACAAAAATCTCATGATATAATCCTAACAGATACTCTAATATTTTTGCCTAAGAGGACAGTGTGTCTCAGAAATGATAGATCAAGACAAATTCGTTCATATTGCTTCAATGCCCAGACGTGAACTTGTGCCTCTATTCTCACGAGAATCCTCATCATGTCCATATGAGACAGGTTCTCTCAACTTCATTTTACAAAGGAAAATACTGGGGCTCCCAGATGGGAAATGACTCTCTCAGGGTCGTATAGCTAGTATGCAAGTTAGCAAAGCCTGGTTCAAACTAAAACTTGTCCACTCCCAAACCAAGGTACTTCCCACCACATTCTTCATTTTCATGGGGGGTCACCTCCAGAGGCCAGTTAAGAGTGGAGGCATAGATGTTGTGACTGAAAGTCTCAGAAGGCACCACCATGGCTCAGCTTCTGCTGTGCACTGTGGTGACCTTGAAATTGAAAGGGACAAAGGAGCAGACTCCTCTGATGCTCTCTGATGAGTTGAGGGGAGAGGCAGCTCTCAGGAAACAGCTGGCTTTTCTCCAGCAGCCAGGGCTGGGAGACAAACAGATCAATGCAGACACTCGCCTCTGCCTAATGAGCTAATGGAGCAGCCAGGCACTGTCTTATTGGATTTCTGGTCATGCTGACAGTGCTTAAGAGTTAAGCAGGCCTACTGAAGCAGTGGGAGGGGGACCACTCATTTCCTTACCTCCTAGTGAGGTCCGACCCCTTTGGTATAAAATCTAGGAAAGACTTGTTCCTTTGCCTATTCATCTATCTGTGGTTTTTTTTTTTTTTCATTCTCCCATGAATGCAAGTGTTGACATTTGGTAAAATGATGTCAGTGATTTTGTTGTTCTGTGGATATAGTGTCATAGATGAAGGAAATACTGTCTTCCCAAGAGACAGTGCTGCACTGGACTATGTCTGTGCCTCGCCATACTCGTATATTGAAATCTTAATCTTCAGTGTGGTGGTATGAAGAATTGGAACTCCTGGGAGGTAATCAATTCATGAGGGTAGAGCCCTCATGAATGAGATTGGTGCCATTATGGAAAGGACCCCAGATTTAGCTAGGTATATGCACCAAAAAGACAAAAGTCTGGCTGGAAACGAGCACTCATGAGAACTCAATCACTGTGGTATCATGATCTTAATATCCAGCCTCTAGATTTGTAAAATTAAATTTTTATTGGTTATGTCTTTCAGTCTATGATACGTTTATAGGCAGTTGAGCTAAGACAGTTGCTAGGAGTCTTTTCCTGGATATGGGAACAACTACATTCATAATGACTCACTATGGACTTGAGGCACAACTCTGCTTTTCTCTGGATCTCAATTTCCTATGTGAGCCATGCAACCATGGGAGTGACTGGAGTGAAGGATGATTCTGTACCATGAACAGAAGTGGCTCAACTAAACTGACAGTTTACATGTATGTTTAAGTGTGCAAGATAGATAATCATACTACTAATTCTCTGTTAGTTTGTGCTGTCATAGCTTGTCTGTTCATTTTTTACGCTTTGATTTTGTAACTTGAACAACTACTTCTAAGATAAAAATGTGTAATATATTAACCAATGTTGATTTCTTACTGTTATTTTTTGAGGTTCTGTATTATTTCTCTGCTCTTTTCTGTTTTGCTTTTTTTTAAAATAGAAAAATTAAAAATAAATTGACCACTGTATTAAGCTACTGAATTAGACCCCTTCCTGCCTGTGTAAACCTAGACAACTTGCTAATTATAATGATGACAAGTTTAATAATAATAAAAATGTTTATTGAGCATCTACTTACTAAGATACAAACACTGGATAAACAATCCTTCCATAGCCTTGTAAAGAATGTTCTCAACTCATTTCACAGATGTGTGACCTAAGATTTAGAAAGAGTAAGAGTTGTCCAAATGCACTTAGTAAGCAGAGCCAGGATGAGAACCTGGGCCCTTCTCTGGCTCTTTCCTGACTAAACTCATTTCCTTGTCAAAGGTTAAGTATTTCTTATTTTCCCCAGCAAATTTCTTTCCTCCTGTCTCTGAGAGGCCTACATTCATCACAAACATTCAGGAAATCTTTCTTTCTCTGCATCTCATGTTTCTTCTTCATGCTCACAACTGTATTTCCTTGTTCTACCCATGTTAGTATGAAGCAGGCCTCCCCCTGGTAAGTGGTCAGATGATCTCATGAGTAAGGTATCAGGTAGTTTCTGTTTTTGCATTAGTTTATTACCAGCATGTAGAAGCTGCCTCATTCAAATGACAAAGATCACTTCCTGCTGGCAATTGATTTACCCTCCCCTGTGACCACAGAAAGATGGATGGGATTAGAGACAGGGCCATGAGTCTCTCCCAGTACCCTTTTCTCAAAACTCAAGACCTGAAGGGAGATCCATTGGTTGCTTCACAGGCACAAGAAGATCAAGGAACTGAGCAGTCTCCATTCTTAGAAGGAAGCCAGGTATGTGGCTGCTGTTACCCCGAGACTGGAATAAAATATAGCCACAGGGACATTCATTGAACCCACTTAAAAAATATCATGTTTTGAGGAGTCTTCAGTAATATTTGCTTTAAAACTATTTTTAGGACTGAACTATCTCAGAGGTTTACAAATTCTTTTAACTGTGGAGCCCTCTGTACAGAAGAAAATACACTCATAGCCCATACAATAAAATAGATGCCTTGTTGTTGGTGAAACTTTGGTCAAATTATTCTGATTCTTACTCTAGTGTGTACAAAGATATAGATAGATATAGATACAGATACAGATACAGATACAGATACAGATACAGATAGATATAGATATAGATATAGATATAGATATAGTGATATAGATATAGATATAGATATAGATATAGATAGATATAGACGCTGAATTATGCACTCATGAGGATGGTTATTCCTCACCCAAGAAATATGAACTGAGATTCTATGCTGAACTACTACAGAGATCATCATCAACTAGACATCTGGGAGCCCATAGAGAGCTCCCAGACCATAGGAAGCATAAGGCAAAAAAGTAAAACAAATCCCTAAAATGAATTATTTTAGACTTTCTAAATGATGGCAATATTGACATTTTAAGCTAGATAATTTCTGCTGTGGGAGGCTTTCTTAAGGATTGTAGAATATTTAGTATCATACATGGTCCTTTAACCACTAGATGCCAAATAATATCTCCTTCTCAAGTCTTGAAGATCAAAAATATGTTCCCTAAAGGGAATAAAGGAAGGCAAAACTATCTCCGGCTCAGAACCACTGGATTAGTTTTCACAAGAGTATAATGAAAGGGATTATACCAGGGTGTATGAAATTAAAATTCTGGTAAGAGGTGAATACAATTTTTTAAGAACTCAGTGCTCAATCTATATAACACGTATGGCTGGAGAAATTTTTGATTCCTGGGGGAGGATGGTTATGGAAAGAGTCATTTTGTGTGATGATATGAGCACAATGGTGATGAGGAAGGACCCAACTCTTGGTTGAAGACTGGCCCTATTGAGTAAATACCATTGTTCTTCTAACATGTCCTGTCCTAAAGCTCTCCTGGAAGCTGCATAGAAAGTCTTCTGCACCAACTCAAGGCCACATGCCTCCATTCTTCATTGTTACACTGACCACAACCCTTTTCCTTATTAGGCTTTGGTTTCTTCATCTGCAACAAGAATAGACCAGTGGGGACCACAATTTTAACAATGATCTAAAAATTCCCTCCTAGCTCATAGGACTTTATTTTTGAATTTTTGCTACAAGCCTAGAAAAAGGTAAGGAATTTCAGGAATGAGAAAATTACTCTTCAGAAAAGTTGAATGAGTCGTCTATATCTAAACTCACAGCTGCCTGCCATCAAATCCTTGCTTCTTAGGGTGTGCCCAGAAGCTCGTGCTGTCCTTTCAGAAACAGGATGTAAAGAAAGACTAAATGACAGAAGCACTCAGGCTGCATAAGAGAGAATAGACAGCTTGTTGAGGATACTACACTGACTGTAGTAGTGGCAACAGAACTGGCTGAACAGGTGCCAAGCCATGTGCTTTCAAAATGGTTGAAAAAAAGAAAAAAAAAATCTTTCCACTGTTTGCCTGCCAAGGCCCTGTGCTGGGCCATGGGTATGGAGTTCTGCTTAGGCTTAATTCTGTTGATTACACATTCCATTTTCCAAAGTGCCATTTGCCTGAAGGAGCAGGTGGTGTTTTCGGCATCCATTTAGCTGATGTATTAGCCATGTGGCTCAGTGCATCAGCAGACCCGAATGATCAATTTACGGTGAGATGACAGAGGGAATCACTCACTGAAGAATTGTAATGGAGGGGGGAAGGGAAAGTGGAATATGGAGAGATTGACAGATACACTGGAACTGTAGTGTGGGGTGTGGGAAGCAGAAAGTTCCAGGGCCCAACTTAGAATTTTTAGTGGAAAATAGCAAACAAACATACTCAGAATGACTGTGTATCTGGGTCTGTGTTGATACTGGGTACACAAAGGGTAGTCGCAAGAACTTCTATGCGGGAATCATTTTAGAAAGACAGATATAATGAAAATAACACCAGAAATATGCTGCAAAACTCTGGCTCAAATCTGAGTTTTATTATTCACTAGCTATATGGTTGTAGGCTAAATCAGAAGAGCAGGTACTTAGACACTTTTGGGTGCTACACATCCTAGCCTAGAGTCTGGCATTACCATAGTTGTTGCCAATATTAATTACAAAACAAGAAAAGTGGTAACAAGAGAATAACATTTACTGTTGTCCTTATTCAGCCTCACTTTCACTAGTCTTAGTTACCCCTGGCCAATTGCAATACTAAATGAAAAATTCCTGAAAAAATTAAGTCTTATTTCCATCTTACCAAGGATATAAATCATCCTTTTATTTAGTGTATTCATGCTGTATACATTACTCACACATTAGTCACTCAGTAGCTGTCTCTGCTATCAGATCAATAGTAGTGATATCACAGTACATGTGTTTATGTTTATTTTACTTAATGATAGCACTAAAACACAAAAATAGTGCTGCTTCCAGTTTTATTACAGTATATTGTTATAATTGTTCTATTTTATTACTGTTGTTAATGCTGTGTCTAATTTTCAAAAACCTTTGTCAAAAGTATTATATGTAGAAAAAATATACTAGTGTTAGCGTTTGATACTTTACGAATCCAGTGAGGGGTTTGGTCTCCTCATGGGCAAAGGGAGACTAATATTGTGAGCTCTTAATATGTGGTAAGCTCTTAATATGTGGTTAGGTGATCTCTCTCTCTCTCTCTCTCTCTCTCTATATATATATATATATATATATATATATATATATATATATGTTTTGTATATCTTTTAATTCTCACTAAATCTTATGAGTTAGGCTCTATTATTATTTCTATTTTATAAGTAAGTAGATGGAGTCCCAGGAGGTTGAATAACTTTCATATAGTCACACCATTTGTATGTACATGGTGGTAGGACCAAGATTTAAACTCAGTTTCCTCTAGCACCACAGCCATATAGCCAATGAATGTGATAGACTTCAACTCTCTGAATTGTTATATTTAATTGTATTTAACCTTGCAGAGACTGAATTTCCTTTTTTAAGTAATTATAACATCACTTTCCAATTAAGTAAATGTATTACTCTCTTTTATTGTAGGTGGCTGTTAGCATCTAATACCATAATACATGTGGAACAGTTAATTAGTACATTTTAAAAATCAAAATATGGAATTGAGAACTGGGAGTCTACAGAGAGGTGGAGATTGCCTGGGGGGGG